>WYDI02037435.1:0-49458 GCA_009867235.2 Psittacus erithacus | reverse complement strand
CTGAAAGTCAAAAACACAGCACTGCACCAGCTACTAAGAAGGAGAAAAATGACTGCTACTGCTGAACCCAGGACACCCTTATAAAGTTTGGTAAGGACAGTGAGATGACCTAAAGGAAAGAATGAAGCACTGTACTTCCTTTATGCTAGGGGAGACAGGATTTGGCTTTTTTCTGTTAGCTCTTAAGATTCAGCAACAGCAATAATAACCTCAAGGATTAAAAATATCATGGTCTGTTTCACATGGAGTATATATAGATGGATATATAATAGAGTCTTATTAACAAAACCAAGCTTTCTTGGGCTGCTCTGCCATCTCAGAAGTATGCAAGCATATGAGGAGTGTGAAGAAAAGACATTAATTATTAAACTGAGAACAGCAGAACATAGTCCTCAAGAGATTCAAAAGACTCCTGAGACTGATAGGCTCATGGATCAAGTGCTTTAGCTTTCTTTGAAACAGCTGACTGGATACCAAAGGAGTCTTACGTATAACAGCACTCTCCACAAGACCTCAAAAATGACATCTTTATTCACCACTGCAAATTGTTCACACAGTAACTCTAATCCTCAGGTACAATGCCCACTTGTTCCTAGCACAAAAAGCGTATCTCTTGGCATTTATGAAACTGAATCCATAAACATGTCTGAAATTCAAGCATATACCCTGCACTGCCCTCCAACAGACCTGCACAGAGTTGATATTTTCACATTTGAGTAATTCAAACCTGGAAAGAATTGACTATGACTCTGAATTTTTCAGTGCTGTGCACAACTAATTTAAAAAAAAAAAAAAAAAAGAAAGGTAACTCGTAACAAAGAACCTAGCACAAAGATTAAGTATTTTCAACAGTATAATGGCCAAAACCTACATTTTTACAGATGACACCATGCATTTTTTATAACCCCAGCAATACCTGTAGAAACTGCACTTATTAGCCAGGAGCCTAGGGCTATCATGGTCACCTCGATAAATGAATGCTGCATGCAGAGCTCCAGTTAAAATGCAAAGCTGGGCTAATGTACAATGTGCAAAGCCCTTTCTGCTGTTAGCAGTATAGTTTTACGGACAGCTGTGACATCAGTGTAGCATGATAGAGGTTAGCTGTCTGGCGTCCAAATCATTTGTTTCAAACTTTCAAGCCATGGGGTCTAATTTCTCTGCTAAAAAAAGGTACCCTGTGGGGCTAATCAGTCTGGAGGACATAAGAGCACTCCAGTTCCTTCACTTGGCATTTCAGGACCAGAACCCTAGGATACACTGAAGAACGCACCTGTACCTCACCATAAATACAGTATTAAAAAAGACGGGGGGGTTGCTTTATGTGAAAGAAACTCTGCAAACTTACAGACTTTCTTTCAGACGCTGCTAAAAGAGGTATCAATCGTGTTCAGTTTCAGATGGACAGCAGTTTCACACTTGTCTATCTTTGCATGAGTCAACTCAAAGCTAGTTAAACACCACAAAAGAGTCAAGATAGTCTTATTCAAAATATCATCTTCATCTTGCCTATATATATAAAACAATGAAGTGCCAGTTAAAACTTCTCTGATTGTCCTTTCAGTTTCTGGAAGGCTTCCACTCAGGAAGAACTTTTAACTGCTCCATCCTTTCCTCTCAGAGTATTTCTGTAGTTCAGTTAGCTTCTGATAGTGTGCTGTCCTGTAATCAGAGCCAATTGAGAATCAGGCAGAGACCTGCTTCCTTCAGTGCCTGACTAATAGGTCAGAGTTGCTTAATATAGCACAACACAATAACCTGGTCCCAACCATCACTCGCAGAAGAACCTTTCAAAGGCATAAAAGCTATTTCAGACTGAGGGTAGAAGAAATTCTCAAACAAACCCTGCCTGTGACCCTCTCTATTTTCTAGTAGGCTCAAAAGCCTTTATAAATACATCTATTTAAGTGTCTTGGAACTATACATAACTTGGAAATCAGGCAAGTTAAAATGTAACATTTTTAGGAAATTATGGAGATTTTTTGCTAAGAAACTCTCAAATTATCAAACTGTAAATTCCTCCAGTCCCTATGTTCTAGAATGTTTTGTTACAGGTACTTCAAGAAGACACTGCAATCTCCTGCAAGCTGTCTCAACAAACAACTTCAAACCAGCTGTCCTTATGCCAATCTGAAAATTACATGCAAAGAAATCGCAAATACAATTCCGTTGCAAATTCTGAGATGCCCTAGAGCACACACAAAATAGTTTCACAGTCGCGTACAAATTCCCCTCTGCAACAGGCCCAAGTGACCAAAGTAGGATCAACTAAATTGCAGGGAAAATATTCTTTCAGACTAGACTTAACTTTGGATCCAGCCCAAAATCCAGAATGCTAAACAAAAACAACAACAAAACCAGCCACATTATTTAAATCTTTATTTGCAGAGCTCTGGGCGGAAAACAGCAGCAAGCCCAATGTATTTTCTTAGAGCACAAATCACTGAAGGAGTATACCCCAGCATTAGATGACAGAATGAATTTAACTAACAGAATAACCAAAGGAGGGCTCAACAGCCTGCTCTGCCACTTTAGTAAATGTATTGCACTGTCAAAAGGCACCTTTACAAGAGTATTTGGCAACCCTGGTAGCTTTTAGTAAGTGCTCACTATACCTTTCCTTGATCTTAAAACTTCTCGCTTTTCTAATACACCCTAATACACAATTTGTCTATTTTACTGAACCTATTCAATAGGATCATGGTTTTAACAATTTTTTCCACTATAATCCCCAAGTCTTTTTCTTGATCACTGTGCTGGATGATTGTTCCACTTAGCAGGTATTCCCCAGATTATTTAGTTCCTTCAACTTCAATTACCTTACATTTCTCTACATTGAACTCTATTTGCCATCTGCTAGTCTCAAGTGAAACAATTCCTTCTAATTTTGAATGCATTACTCCACATTATTTGTTATGCCTCTAATCCTGGTACATAAAATCTTGGAGGTTTTGTTTTCAATATTGTTTTCCAAGTCAGCTTGATAGGTGTCAAGAGAAATGTCTCAGCCTGTTCAGAAAATAAATAAATACTTCAGGAAAAAAACCTTTGCTTCCAGAAGTATTCAAGTGTAATTCAGTAACTCCAAAAAAAAATAGAGAAATTCATGTTTCATGAAACACATGAAATATAAACTACATATTGCTATAAATAACCTGTATGCTGTATCTTTCTCTCCCAAGAAAAGACCTGAAAGTCAAGGCTTGGAGTAATTCTTTTTACTATTCCAGAGACTTCTGTGAGCTTGAAAGAAACTTATTCTTAAAATTGGACCTGTGAATTAGCTGATGATTCAGCTCCCTATTGCAAGTTTTATTGTCTTTCATACGCAAATAGCAGCTGTCCTCTGCATTTAGAGGAACCAATCCAAAGCCTATTGCATCTCATTTTCCCGCTGGTTCTAGCAGGCTTCGGTTCAGGCCTGCCTAGCACTTTCCACGCAAAGAACTCCAGGTAGCTTAATTACAGACAATTTCCAACTATTTGTCTTTTAACAGAAGATAAACATGAATCCCAGAGTTCACAACAGTTTTTAAGATCAGCAATAGATTTTCATCATGGCTTTTTAAAAATTTGCCAAAGGAATGTTAGCATACAGCAAGAATCTGCATCACTAGACTGAGATTACCCTTCACTTTATTCCACATTATTTTTCAGCATATTTTAGGAAGCAGACTTTATCTGGGGATTCTGTATGAAGACTGTGATGTTAACTCTCGTGCAGATTAAAAATCATTAACTTTCTACCTAAGGAATTAGGTAGTTAGCGATTTCCTTTTTTTTTCTTACCACCAGAAGAAGAATCAAAATATAGCAAACAATTTTTATTTTTTCATATGCTGAGCAGCAGGGTTTGATTCTTTTTTTTGCCACTGTAATGATATCCATTAAGAAGGGCAAAGGAACAGGTGTCTTAAAGATCAGAGCTTCCAGTGACAACTGTAGTTAGAAATATAGTACCTCGAATTCAGGTCCCACTAGGGAAGGGTGTTTCCCCACCTCTACCCCTCGTATTTGTAAATGCTTCTGTGTGCTTCAAATACGTAAGTTTTACTGGAGTAACCTACCTTAATTGAACATGCTTTGAGGTCCCTTCCAACCTGGGTTCTGGATTCTAAAGCCCTGGAAACGGATCCATTCACACACACCAGTAGTCTTCCTAATGACAAATACAGAAAATCCTAGAGATGACTGCATGCAAGACATTTTTACATACGAATTCTAGAAGATGTTTTTGTTTCTTACTAATGGCACTTCATAAGGATGTTGTAAGAGCTTTAAAAGACTAGGAATTCCAGATGTTTTGTAAAATACGTATAAAATTTTTAAGGAAAGAGTGCTAATTTAAACAGAGCAGTTTATTTTCAAAACCAAGTGTTTTGCATACTATTTCACTTCTGAGAGGACTGCTTCCTCTGAATGGTTAGGTTTGGAGTGCATCTACCTACATGGTCTGCCTGAACTCTCTAACAATCTGGTTGGTCTACCAGTCATACTTCAACAACTCAACTCCTAGGTTACCCTTAGGGGTTGAACACTTCCTATTTGATTTCTTGCTATGATGCAGCAGTTGCTCCTGTCTCAGTGACAGCACTGAAAGTCTACAGAATTATCAATTATCTAGTACTGTTGTTTACGAAAGTGGCACAATCTTCATACATATTTACAAAAACTTCTCACTGTTGCTGTTCTATTTGTTTCCACAAAAATAGGACCTTTACTTGAACACTGCCTTTTGAAAAAACACCAGAGGAATCACTTATATGCAAACTCATTTTAACTAGGCTTTGTAAAAACCACAGAAGTGCTTATGCTGTATCAGCCCTCTTAGCAGGGGTTTAAATTACGAACAGGAACCTCTGCCCTAGTGGTACAAAGGAGTTGGCACGGAAGCCTGCCAGTCTTCTACTACTCTCCCTTATCCCTCAGCCACCACTGACACAGTTTTCCTGTGAAGGAGAACAAGTGAGAGCAGTCAGTGGCATTTCTAAAGCAGCTTTAATTCTGCACCAGCTTCCTGCCAAGAAACCCACAAGGTCAACAAGAAACATTGTTAGGGGGTCACAATACTTGATGGTTGCGATTTAAGCTTTACTGCAGCTTGAGCTTTTTAAACATTTAGAACACCTTTAGAAATACACCATTAGCACTGCTAAGGGACATTTGCACTGTACAGAGCATTGCTTTCTCTCCACTAATAATGGACCCAACCGGACCTTTAAGAGGCATATTCTTGCACTTACTAGGAGGTGCAGATATACAAGTTTTCAAGCTTTTTCTTCTCAATGAATTCCTCATCTTTCTAGTTCCAGATTATTATTTGTTTCTCTTCTTATGAAATCTTATTTCATCATTTCTTTGTTCTAATAGCCTGGTACCAACCCTCCACACTCTGAGTCTTCTTAGACAAATTAAGGGATTGTTCTGCTTTCAGTGAACTGTACATTATTTAAATTTACAAATACATAAATGACACACTGTCTTCATCATGCTTGGAGAATCTCTGAAGCCAATTCCTTTAATATCTTCTTCAGCATCATTTAATATCTTTTTAGTCATTGTGGCTATGTCATGATGACTTTTGATGCATCAGGGCATCCCTGGTCTCCGCTACTGTCAAGAGCAAGACATTCAGCCTTCCATCATACCCTATTATTTGTCTCTGCACAAAATAAATGTCATAGATATCTAAATCAGTATTTTACTCTCAGTGGTAGGCACATACACAGTTTCAGCTACAAGATCCATAACGGCTTCCTGCAAACACCTTTGGGTGTAGAATCTTTGCTGTACTGGTATACAATCTTTATTAGATTTACTGCAAGATTAAATCAGACCTCAAAGTTACTCCGTAAAATCTCCTAGCATCTCCGTAAAGCTCTGGTAAATATTATGGATTTCCACTGATTTTCAGATTACATTTAGAGAAGGGATTATCATTCAGTGCGAATTCTACAGTGCTGAGGTTCAAATTCACCACACTTAACCAAGGTACCAAAGGTAAGGTGTGTACAGTAACAGTAAGTTCCCTTTACAATCATCAGGGACAAGCACTTTCAGATAGCAATTCAGATTTTCAAATGAACAAATAGCTTTTGGAACATGCTTATCTCCTGTGACTACTTTGGGAGCCTGAGACAAAAATGTCCTTTATTTAGGCATATCAGTATAGTACTAGAAGTTAAGCGGCTGAAAGATCCAAGCTGTTTCTGAATAACAAATACTATTATGATAGAAAAAAATAACATGGGTGAACACATTTCTCTCTCAGAATCAAACACCAGACAGAATTAAGGGACCAGTGCAAGGACCTTATCCATCTGATCAACATCATTTGCATGTAACAGAGCTACAAACGGTGTAACAGCTAACAAGTGTTCATTCTAACCTCATTTAGAGCTCCCATATCCTTCCTAGAGCTCTTTATAACAGTGCCCATTCTGCACAATCATTCCTAAATTCATTTCAACAACTACCTCTGGATTTAAATGCCCAAAAGTAAAATGGCCCCTTATTCTTGCTTTAAAACCTTTGCATGTAAAAATAGCAATGACTTGCCCAAGTGTTTCTTCAGGAACATGCAGAACAAGGTCAAAAGATAGTTAATTGTAATAAAGTCATTACAGGTTACATTGCCACTAGATGTTCATAGTAAGGTGAACTCATTAAGAAGAAATGTTGGTGGTGTGTCTACTTTCTTGTAAGGAAACAGAACTATTATTATTATAAGCTCCATTAGCAAATCAGCAGCATTCTTGAGTCAGACCAGCACAAGCTAGTCTATTTGATCCATTTTAAAATCCATTTATATTAGCCTTCAACTACTATTTTCAACAGTACAATGTTTAAACTGCTTACCATAACACAAATCACCTTCCTGAATGTATAACTGAATCATTCAGTAATGAGGTATTTTGGCAAGTAAGGAAAAACAGGGCACTATATACAACAGTAAATATTTGACTGGTTCTTCAAAAGAAAATTGCAGCATTTCAATATTTACTTTTACTCAGAATTGTTGATGATTTTCCTGCCGAGCAATAAAAGGAAAATTAAAAGTACCTTCATAATCACTTGATCTTCCTTTAAAAAAAAATATTTGCCGAAATAGTCTCTGTATTTCTGTTGTTTGTGAATTAGAAAATGTAAATTGCAAATACATTTGGAAGTGCTACTCTTTTAAAATAGCATCTCAAACTTTGATTTTCTTATCTGCTCTCTGCCCTAAAGCAAATAGCAATTTCTCACCATGACAAGATGGATCTGGCATCCTCAAGCTATATCAGCATGAACTATCATCAGCACTTGCTGAGCATCTATCTTGCGTTATATACAGTTCCTAAAATGTTTATGCTACAATGGCAATTATAAGAGTAACGCTGACTGCCTGCAGATGGTTAGTTGATCCATAACAAAAATGAGCCCCCTTATTATTTATTAGCACTGAGTAGAAGACAGATAACTTCTCTCTTTAACAATGTAGTCTCTTGAGAGTAAAACATCAGTTATACACAGCAATAAGGATGCCCCAAAATGTCACTTCAATTTTGATCATTCAATACATTTGGAGTACATCTCATCTAAAGCAGTAACAATAGCCTGCCTACCCACATCTTTCTTCAGAATTAAATGTGTATTTTAACACACCTAGGTATAATTCGCAAGACAGAAAGTCATCTCACTTGCTGGCTCCCACCTAGCAGGCACACAATTGGTACCAATGTATATGAATCTTATCTTCAACCAGGCAAAATAACTGATTTAGGTAGTAGGCTGTTCCTAGGACTGGTAGTATGATATAATTTATTTTCTTTTAAAGATTCAATCTGGCACTTATTTTTAAATATTTATAAATAAAGGGACAAATCCTTAGTTATACCTGGAAGCAGCTCTTCAGCATTAACTCTGGTTTACCACATCAAACCCCAAGTTCTTTATGATGAAAAGTAAACAGAGAGGTCTGACTTTTCTTACTCTGACTACTTGAAGTTATACCAATCAGCTAAGCAAGCCCTCTAGGCTCTCCTTAGAATCAACAGTGAGAAACAGACATCCCCAGAGGGCAATTCCTCCCATCCCAAAACAAATGTTATGATCAAGAATTGCTGTCACCTATCTGTTCATGACTGACTAAATGAGACACTTTCCAAGTGTTTTTGTCCAAAGTAACACACAATTCGGTAAAAGAAAACCAGAATCAGCATTCAGTGGCTTCAGCCAGCCAGTAATTTCTGGCCTAATTGTAGGACAACAGCAACAGTATTTCAGATAGGAACAAAGAATATGTTATGATTAATTAAAACTATGCTACTGATAATTAAGTTCTGGTATATATAATGCTATATCTATATAATGCTATATAAACCTAACAGCACTTTTTTCTGTTATCTTAACATTCCTTAAAAGACCTTGGGAAGGAAAATACGTTCTTCTTCAAAGAAAACATGGCTGAAAAACATCAGCCCATCACTCACCTGAGGAAACTGGATTTTATGGATAACTATGAAATAAGAAACAGTTGTCAAGCTTAATTTTATATTTTCTGCTTTTGTCAGGTTGTGTGAGTAACTTCCACCCTCTTATGCACAGCTCTTAATGTATTAAAAATAATGAATAAAGGAGACAAACAGGAGAAGTCAAATATGACAATATAATTAAATTACTCAGCATCCAGGAATCTCTAGCTTTTCAGTTCTATCGGTTAAATATATGCCAACTCAATGTCCTTAAACACTTGAGAGGACCTAATTCTATGAAATTTCTTGCTAACAGGCTTTCAGTCACATTAAGTGCTCACAAAGTACACTGAAGTTGTATTTTACTGCACAGACCTAATTGAGCTGTCTCGGCTAAAGCAGCAGAATGCTACAGAAATGTTTATTATACAAGCCCACTTACTCTCAAACCAAAAAATAACATTCCTGTACATCTGAGTGTAACTCATCCTAGAAAAAAAAAAAAAAAGAAGAAAGCAAAAGGTCTTTCATCACTCTCCCATTTCAGTGAATTATGCCTTTACTCTCAAAATCTGGTGTTCCTCCAAAGTGAAAGAGAGCAAAATCTCAAATACCTCTCAGCTGGCTCTCATTACATGTGATGTCTTTTTCTGACCAACAAGTATAAATTAGTTCCTTGCAACATTCAGTAGCAACCTCTTATTTATAACTTGTAAGTGTTCATACCTCAGCAGCACTATAATGGGGAAATGAGATATTTTGGTTTCAATAAACATCTTGTTGTGCATGTCTGCCTTTCTCCTATAACTTCATTTAGTATTTGTTTCTCCACTTCTTTTGCACATCTATCCATCCATTCTAAATCAAAAGTCACGTCTAAAGACATATAAAATACAAAGAAAACTGATGACAAAAAAAGTCTTAATACCTGCAACTATGGCTGAAATGTTACATGCATCCGAAATCCCTGTCTATCCATCCCATACACTTTCCTCATGGCAGTGAGGGAGGTAAAGGATGTAAACCAACTTCTCTCAAGCAGGAGACTACAATCCAACTCTTACAGAGTAGGGAATGTGCTGCAGCAACCAATTAATTGGCTAAAAGCTGCAGCAAAGCCATTTTAGCTGCAAAGCAAGACAACATTAATGTAAAACCTGGTATCTACATTTACCCAATAGGGGCCACTAGCTCACTTGACTTTCTCTAGAACAACTCGCTGTATCACCGCAGCATATACCTGTGAGCTTCCAGCTGTGACTACAGGGCAAAATCACCTCATCTTACCCCACAACTTCAGCCAGAATACATCAGCAGAATCTATTCTTTTATCTGTGTGTCACATCTTACCTGCAACTGTGCTAGTGGCTCACCGACACAGTACATACCTTAGAGAAGAAACGGCAAATCTAAATGAGAGCCCTAAATAGTAGACTTGATCCATTTCCTTTATTTCTGAATATCTCTGTAATTTCTTTAAATAAACAAATAAAATCAACCAAAAAAAAAAGCACACACAAAATCTGCACATCAGCTCAGTGGGCTCTTCCAGGCTACAGAAAACTAGTTGAAATCCAGTTTTTAAGCCAGTCTGGTCCTACTTCCACAAACTTATTATCAAGAAAACAACCGAAGATACTTCAACCTGAGAAAACAAAGGAGGCAAAAAAACACTACTGAAGAGCAGAAACTGAAAACTGTTCACTTGTTTGTAACGAAAAAGTCCCAAAATAAAATAATAGAAAAAACATTATTTTAGTAAACTCCCTTCAAAACATGCAATTGGTATAATTACGGGAAGAGATATTAGGTCACAAGATGGAAAGGAGCTTGCACACAGGGCCATAGATATTAAGTCTCTCCTGTCAAATCTTTCCCCCTGTGTCTCACCTCTGCTTTTCTAACTAATTCATTTTATTTCACTTACTTTTCTCAAGTGTCCTCTCATTGTAATTCAGTGTCTACACTAGACCTACACCTTGACTGACTGATTTATTTTCTTTTTCTCCTTATGTCCATGATTGGCAAGCATTTCATAGTAATTAAAGATTTCTCTAGTCTATTCAAAGAGTACATAGATAATCAACAGGCAGTGACTTTGATGGATAAACACTGTCATGAAACCTGGAGGATAAAATGTTTAAGTAACTTTTCTTGAAGAAAAGCTCTATAGATAATATGTTCCAAACTATGACTGCGACATTTTTATCATATACCAGTGCTGCTAAGAAAGATGGCACGGACTACCAGAGACTGGCACAATGAAAGAGATTTGCTGCAGAAATCTCAATTTCTCAATAATCTGATTTGCCGTGGGGTATCTCACCTTCTCCATATTACTTTAGACTCCTTTGGTATGACATATCAACAGAAAATCAATAGCAATAAAACACCGAGGAAACCTTCACTGCTGAGAAATTAAGACAGAATGCAAACCTCATGGATTTTAAAATAACGATGGGAGATGACAAGAAACAACAGCAGTGGTAGAAAGGCAAGAACAGATAAAGGACCATGGGTCATCACTGCAAAACATTATTTTTGCATACATGCACTTGATTTAGTACTGGTTACATGAGGTATACAGTACCACAAAAGCTAGTAAGTCATTGCCTTGGATGACAGCCTTAGCACCTGTGCTTCATCAAACAGCAGAAAGCCATGTAAATTACCTAGTGAAGCAACTGGTGACCATACAGCATGCCTGCAAGAATCTTGCAAATTCCACTTCAGCAAATCCCACTGATTAAGATAATTTCATTTCCAATATTAAAGCCCACATAAACACCTTATAGTACTACTTACCCTTTTAGCCCAATTACTGCTTTTAGGATCAAGTTAATATCACTTTTGCTTCCTGAGCTAACAGAGATGTATTATTTCTGATTTTTGAAGTAGCGCCAGTGTGCCTTTGACAATGGTCTGGAGCATCCAGTAATTTAAAAGGAAAAATAATGGCTAGAGAGTAATGTTATAGAAGACCCTAGGCACTTGTATTTAAAGGACAGATGGATTGTTTAATTATATGAGAGCAAACCCACAGGAAAACCTTTAGAAGTATTTGACTTGATACTGAATGTCTTTGGGTTTTCTTTTTCTTACGTTAAATTGCACCAAACACTTTATCCATGTCGATGAAATTTATTTAGAGCTGAACAGAAATATTAGATTATGTGTCAGCATCAAGGAGAGAAATTCCACTGATGTGACTAGACCTTTATTTATATCAGCAGAGAACAGTGACACTGGGTCTTGATAGTATGCAGATCACTGTGAAACAAAGTAAATTCATGGGCTGCATCTCAAATTCCAGCCTGGAAATATTTAAGGTAATTCTGACATTTATTGTCGCCTGCAAATGAAGTGATTTTATGCAGGTTTAAAAAAAAGTTTCAAAAGGGAGAAAACATGAAAGAAGTCTGCTTCAAATATGAAGAGACGTGAGTTAACTCAGCAGATTTTGAAGTATTTGAAGTTGAAATATATCATTAAACAAGTGAGAAAAAAATGAATTTGTTTGGAGGGTAAATGAATGGCCACTTGTAGCAAGGAGAAATGCTACACCAAAATTCCCGATGTGCAGAACACTGCCATGTTCTGTTTACTATTATAGAGCGTAACTTAACATCTGAGACAAATTTGGCCATTTTCTCTTTCTCTCTTTTGAAGGCTAGACAAGAAATGCATTATAAACTTCTGCCATAAGAGATCTTACAATGAAAGAGACCTGCAAGTAGTTTTTCTTTTGTTTTGTGTTTTTTTTTCGGAGGAGAGTGGGGGAAAGGGCAAGTTAAAAGAAATGTGACTATCCACAGGGGAAGGCAGAAGTCACATTCAAGTCTTACCACAATCTTCAGCCACTATGGCAGAAGCTGTCTCTCTCAAAGGCAGACTTTACCTTTACATAAATAGCAGCAGTGTCCCTTACCCCTAAGGTTTAGGCATCACAGAGTTATCCTGAATTCATGCCATGGAAGCAACTAAAGATAAGAATCAGGAGGTTTAGCTCAATCAAAAACTCTGCAGGAAGGCACCAGAGAACTGAGTTCAGTGCTTGTAATTGACAAGATCTGTTGCAACATTTCTTAATTGGGTAGAACCTCTTAAGTACTGAAGATACACCCATACATATATAGCACTAATTTAGACCAGGTAAGGAGCAACAGAAAAATGAGCAGTAAAGTCAAGCTGCAATCCATCTATGGTTGAAAGCTTCTGCTACATGACAACAAACTATAGACAAGATTTATTAACCATAGGTACTATCATCATCTACCAAGGAGGTCACACCAAATCTACAAATGTCCCAAAATACTTTACTGTACCCATCATATTATTTGATTCTTAGTTTCATCTTTAGTTGGTTTACAGCCATGAATGTGCTTCCCCAAATCCCTGACAATATTCACAGCAGTAGCATTTTTGCTTGAGATAAAGAATTACCACAAATGCATAACATCTACATATTGAAGACATGTAATTTCTTCACATTCAACTAGTTACCTAAGTAGTCACAACACAGACCCTGGAAACAGGCTATAAAGCTGTGAGACAGGGAAATTACCTGGGCTAAGCATCAGACTATGACAGGGCTCTACCATTAACTACTATTCTGGCCAGAAGCTACAGCTTCACCTTTTACCCAAGAGCCACCTTTCCCAGCCGTGGACCCTGAGTGGTATGAGCAGTAACACATTACAACCTTAATATAACCACATCTGCTTAAAGTACACCTCTCAACAACACAGACTTGATCTGATGCTTCCCACTCACATAAATTGATGACAGCTGCAATCATTAGAGATTTCATAAAAGTTAAAAAAGTCTGAATGCATGTCTTATAAGAAAACATACAAATGGATTTCATCAGATGGAGTACACCAGTAGGAGGTCATTAGCCAAGGAATATCATCACTATAGCATTACAGGCTTAAGACTTTCATGAGAACTTGTAAAAATGGCACGAAGATTGCTGAACCCAGGACACTACTCTCATTTAGGTCTCTTATTACTAAAAATATTTTTGCTAAGTTTTTTAACTTTCCTTTAAAATGGTTCCATATGTCACAGGATTAAGGTCCAGGAGATTAATGCTTCAAAGTCTCTGAAAACTGCAAATAATTTGCAATTCTTATTTCAGCCTGTATTAGCAATGTGCTATTCTACTTGCATAATTGGTAGGCCATTCTATTTCCTTCTCAACTTTCTGCTGAATTCCAGTTTCACTAAATTGTCATTCATAAATAAGAAGCCATACGAAACACACACTATTAGGAAGACCACGACTGATGCAGCTTAACATTGTCTTAGCTCATTATATTAGCTCTAACACTACTGCTAACCTCTAATAGTCATTCTTTCTACAAAGTGTCTGATTCATCACTGTCAGTGAGGAAACCAGGTACAGAAGAAATAGGGTAGGAAGCCCAAAGAATCAAATAAATATAATTATTATTTGCTACTCATATTAGGAATATGAGCAACTCATTGCAGAAAGGAGGCCAAATATGGAGAAAAAGGAGAGTATACACATCTACCAGCCATGAATTCAAAGATCAGAGAGTTACATTCCCATAGCTTAATGAGTTACTAATCAGCTAAGTACTAGTCACAGTGTATCTGCATGCTTTTGGCCAGCTACATAAGAAAACTGTTAGCTCAAACAACAAAGACATTTACATTCACACTTCTATCACACTGAAAATGTGCAGGGAGCCAGTTACTATAGCTGAGCTTAATGTGTGTCATGTTAAAAGTCTGAGCTCTTACTAAGGAAAAAGACAAAGATTTAAAGGAGAGAGACCATTTAATAGCATAAGAGCAGAAGAAAAAAAATAATCTGTGCTTGCATGGCAAGCAGTGGATTTTTTTTTTTTTCTGCAGGACCCACAACACATTTATAAAATAAATCAAATAAAGAAGGTACCAATGGTCCTTTTACAACCTACTGGCCTAGTCATTGTTATTTGTAGTCATGGCTGAATGACTTGGCTTAATCTGCATTGTTCTGTATTAGCATCCTCTTCGTGATTTTTGGATAAAATTCTTTAATATTTATGGAGTGCATTTCAAATCAAAATTTTTCCAATTGTCTTCAACAATTTTTCTTTACAGAAAAGTATCAATAAAGAATTGCTTATTTTGACTCTCATTTCTAACACTCCTTTGTAATTGTCCATTACATCTTCGCGTTCTTGCTAGTCAGTGATCTCTTTAAGTGTGAAAAGATTTCCCAACATTCCATGCACACACAGGGTACACCTGGCTTAGAAGATGGTAATGGATTAGGGAGATGGTTTACCGCTGGGAAGAATTCTAGGTCTGCCTGATTAACAAAGGGAAAAAGGAATGCACAAAAGCAAGACAATATACTGATTTATATTTGCCTGCTCAAATGATTATACTCAGTTTTTATACGTATTTGGACTATTGCTTAAGCCTAGTAGATTATTCCAGTTTCACTGGCACACATTAGGAGATCAGGAAGTGGACATAATTTCTTCCCTCTTCAAACTGGCATGCTGTGAGGCAAACTGTAATATCAGCATTCAGATGAAGTATTTTGTACTGTGTGTAGTCCCACAATAGCCAACAGGCCCACTTACAAGATACAGCTCAATCTGACAAACAGATCCAGTGACTGAAGAGTGTAAGTTGAAAATACATTCTTGAAAGGATTTATATTTTTTTCTAAACAGTAAGGGTCATTATCACTTGGGACAACACCCAGTTGATCCAATTGGTTTTCCATCACTAGATGTCTAAATGTCAAGTGTAGATTTCTTCCCATAAAATGCACTCTTAACAACTAGAAATTTGTTATACTACAAGAATTTGGGGTGAGACTCCTACTTATGACCACATATTTGCTAAAATGTTGACTGCAATTAACTTGAATATTATTTCAAAGTGGTCTAAGCAGAAACAATGTGAACCTCAGCTATGTGAACATCCAAGTATATAAGTTCTAGGTGATTTTAAACTTCATGTAACCTATGTTGTTATAATTAAAAATAACAGTTTTAAAGACTTCAAGAGAGATCACCCTGAAATGAGCTATTTGGCTGAAAAATCATATTTCGGGATAAATCCATGCAATGTTTGGGGCTTTTAAACACAGATTAACATTTTATTATGAAGACAGAATAATGAAGATGCCCCTTCACAGATTAAAATCTATCAGAATGCTGCTGTTCTTCTTCATTTTGGGGATAAACTCATAATTAATGCAAAAAAAAACCCCCCAAAATCTATCTGCGATAGCTTTTTAGCAGTTCACTTCAATAATAGATATTAAGATCTAAAGAAATCTAAACTATTTTTTCTAATGGCTTAACTGTGTACTTTAAAACACAGGGGTCTCCTGCTCATGCACACTAGCTGTAACAGTTACAAGTTATACTGTGATACCTGTACCATCATACCACTACATTTAGAATTGCTATCAATAGCATTTGTGATTCCTTTATTTGACAAAAAGTGGCAGATGAAACTGTGGTTAGATAAACTAGCAAACCATGCAAGAACTCAGAAGAGGAGCAGGAGACATGCTATTTCAGGCATGCCTGCCACAAAAGAGGCAATCTAGAACGACACCATCGCTGTCACTCGAAGCTCATAGAGCAGAGATGACTCAACCATACTGCAAGTACTTCAACTCAGTAGGAGAGAAACACTGCCAAGCAATAGTTTCTGTAAGTGCTCAGCTTTTCCCTTATGCATTCCTATTAACCTTTGAAAGATGTCAAACTTACCTGCTTTCTCTTCAAACAGGTGCTAGAAATAATCTGCCTTCCCTTTGGATATATTAAAAGGTTGAGGATAAGGACATTGTATTCCTACATTGCCAAGAACGGACTCTTGTTTTCTGACTTCCTTGAAGGCTTTCACTGAAGCTCCTGCAAAAGTACAGACCCCTTCTCTGTAACTTGTGTATGTGCTGGCCCCACTAGCACTGCTTCCATACAACTGATGCTCTGTCATTCACCAGTGAAGTCAAAGGAGAGAAGCAAGATCTTGAAGCTTGTTTTCTCATGATAGCCAGAGACAACCTTCTTTCCCCCTTTCACTTCGAACAAACCTTTAGTGTGCATATTGCTTCACAGAGGCAAAACGTGAAGTCTCTCTTGAAAACAACATCTTTCGATCCCCTGAAGCCTTTCATGCAAGCTGGGATTTATGCACATAGGTAAAGCGAGGAATTGTTCCATTACTGCCTACACTGTGTCTGCAAATAAATTGCTCTATGCTCCAGGCCTTCTCTTTTAACCAACAAAGCCAGGTACGCATTTGCAAAAGGTTACGCTATATACTTTACAAAAGTTTTCCACTTAAGATTGATCAAAACCAAACTGTCCTGCATTAGACTTCTAACCCATAGAACACTCTGGCTGCAGCTTTTATCGATTCCACCCAATGGTATTTTGACAAACAAGTTTAGCATTGAAACCAACAGTTGCAATTTGGCAGCCAGGGTTTTCTCTTTCATTTTAATAATGTTTCTGCCAGCATTCACTGTTCTTGTTATTCCAGGTACAACAGCCATAACTCATGTCACTGGGGCATTACTGTATGTATACTTTGGAGTAAAGAGGGCTTTTAGGATGTCCACTATAATGCGCTTTGCAATCTGTTATTAGAATTTGAATCACCTTGACAGTTAATCATACAACTATGAATGCTGAAGATATGAAAAACAAGAGGGATTGAAATACGTATCTTTCCAGATTAAGAGAAGCTATTTGAAAAATATAGGCAGACTAGTGAAGAAAGGTTTTGAACTGTGCTGCACTGGTGCACAAAAAAATTTTAATCAAAAGGGCTTTTTGCCTTAGTTGCTTGTAACAACACTGAAAATGAAGGAATGCACAAACTTTTATCTTCTGCTAAAAATGAAGATGTAAAAAGAGGAATATGGCGCATTTGGATGAAACCCATTAAAGAGATAAATACATCAATTCTCTATTTACCTGCACTGTCATTTTCAGCTAGAAGAAGCTGATGCATTTAGTCAGACTTATCATCAGTACTGCATAGCATCATTAATCCCTTGCTTGTTTATGCGTTTGAGTTCCTTTTCACTTTCCTTGTGCGTACTTTGCTGCCACCTCCAGGATACTGTCATTATAAGACTGGAAGTTAACCCGTATCTGTAATCAACTGAAAGTTTTTGCTCTAAGATGCAATATTTTACATTGTAAGCATAGCTTTAGTTTCATTTTAAAAAAAAAAGAAAATCTGTTTGCAGACACCATTCACAAGCATGGGTGTCATGATGGCTTACAGATGCAAAAGCTGCAGGCTGCTTGTTAGAAAAGTAAAATGGCGCTTTAAAATAATAGCTTATTTAGCATAGTGCTAAATAGCAGAGGAAACCCTATAAAATGGTATTTATGGCATACATTCATTCTGAAGGAGTTTTTTGTGATTATGTCACCTAATCCCAGGGGAAACAAAAAAAAAAGAAAAAAAGAAAAAACAAAAAAACAAAGGTAAACAGTTCTTAAATGGAAGTATTTTACAGGGCTGGGATTTTTTTTTTTTTTTTTTTTTTCAAACTGTTAATTCCTGTTAATTCATTCAAGGCACACTACTAAACCCCTAGAAGCAGGCAAGAATTGCTGTGTGAAAACAACGTTCAAAATCATCTAGAATGAAAAGGTAGTACTTGTATTGTCCTCCTTTATTAATGAGAGAATCAAGTTCAAGTGGGTGGAGTATCAGGTATCATTAAGGAATTAATTTGACCAAAAACTGAAATGAGGTGTTAAGTCTCACAGTGCACACCTGAACACAATGAACTATAGAAAATTTGGCCTAAAATCAAGACTAACATTAGATGAGCAAATTTTTAAGATGCTATATAATTAGAAATATTTACTTATGTTAAGTCATGTACAACAGTATCTTTGTTTTCTTATATATAAATCTTTTCATCCCTCATCTTTCCTGTTACCTTCCTTTGGATATTTCCTAACATTAGATCAATGTATTAATTCTGTACTGGACTCTCTCAACTGCATACCACACACTTTCATGTGGTCATAATCCCAAAGCTACACCCACATTGATAATAGACTGGTAAGCATTAATCAAGCCATTTCCAAAACATATCACTTGACTTTTCTACACTTGCTTTCAACAGTCCCTTGCTTGCCTAACTACCTTTTGGGCCTTTCACACAATACTGCAGTCTTCATTAGGTAAATGAATTTGACCTGTACCAAGCCAGGGTCCTAACTGGCTATGATATAATACTTATTAAATCCTGATATATCTAATTATCATAATTTTTAAAGGACTCAGAACTTGTTAAGACTATGTTCTGGGTGCAGACCTATTATATACTTTTCTTGGTATCTCTAAAACATAAGATCTTGAAGTCATAATTTACAACAGTGAAAGTTCACCAAAGAGATGCTACTGGAATAAGTTTTTATCAAAAAATAAGATTCAGTAACAATTAGGTCATACCCTACTAGGTCTTCCATTTTTATTACAAATATTACTATCTCAGAAGTATAGGATGCAGCCTAGTTCTGTTGTCTAGAATCTACATTCCAGATTTTTTAGTCGCTGATTAACTGTAACAATGGGCAAATGAATAAATCCCACCCTATGGCAGAAATGGTCTGGATTAAGCTTTCCCACACCCTTTCTTTGTAGAAAAGATCAGCATAGGTACTACAGATTGTAGAAGCCACAAGTGTAGTGATATTTAAGCAAGGTCTTTAATTTGCAAAGACTTTTGCAGAGTTTATCCTAGTGGCAAGTGTTTCTGCACAAATTCTGCCTTGGGGACTTTTGCCAGGCAAAGCATTTGTAGATGGCAAGCTACAACTCTAACTCATACAAACATCTTTCCATGTTATAGCTGAAGTGCTTTGCCAAGGATCCTTCAAATTATGTATACAGTGTAAGTTATTTGGCTCCATTTTCATTTTTACTTTTGCAGTTATTTAAATAATGACTTCAATTGTTAAAGATGAGATGTGTGTTCATTGTATTAGCCTAAAACTACTTGGCAACAATCCTGCCAGAGGAAGTGGCAAGCATAACAATATGACTTGCATTGATTTCCTGCACTAAGATCATTACAAACCTATCAGAGCCATAAAACCATATAGAATAGGTGCTCACTGTGTTTACAACAATACCAAACTATAATTACCTTTTGGAATTCAAAAGGCTCAATTACATCTCCTTATTTTAGACAGAATTCACTTGCTTTCCAATCTGATCAGAATCTGAAGTAGTTACTAATTTGTACACAGTAAATGTAGTATTTCTTTATAGGTGAAGACAGTAGTTTGAGAGGAAGACAAGATAAAAACTTCAGTGGAATGTATGTAACCTGATGAAATTTGACCTGCAATCCAGAAAATGGTGCATTGTATGTCAACATTTAGGAATACTTCAGAATTATTGAAAAAATTATACCAAAGTAGAAGTGTTCCACTCGGAATAAGGACTCAGCTTCCTGAAAGATTCATCCACAGCAACCTGAAACAGTCAACTGCCCTGGAACCTTGGACTAACATGATCACGTCCTGAAAATTCCTTTAAAAAGACATGATAACAGAGACCTTGTTGGATATTTCCCACCCTGAAGAACTTAAAATGAATTAATTTTGTTCCAAATAGAAACCTGTAGTAATTTGCGGTATATCAGCATCTCATCAACACGGCACATTTGTGGTGATTATTTGGATAAGTGTGTAAGTGACACTAAAAGAAATGCAATCACTCTAGCAGTAATAAGGATTTTTTTGATCATTTTCCTCTGCCTTTTTAATTTGCTTTTTATACGCTCTGTAAATCTTAGGATTTATGCTTTCAAAAAGTGAAATCCAAAGGAAGCTAGAAATTAATACAAAAATGGTAAATAAACTCAGAATTCCTGAGAAGATATACTATTGTTATTAACACCAGCTTCTTTCTTACATAGAACAGAAATAAAAGGCTCATATAGTCTCCATATCTGATATTAAGTTTTAAAACATGTTTAGAGCACATTAACTCTATTACTATAATAATACTTTATATTTTTTTCATAGCAGAAAGCTGGCTCACATTTTCCTCTCAATTGTCAACTTGCTGTAGTTCCACATAAACATAATCCCAATCATGTTCATCACATACAGACTTCTGCTGTCAATATCCAGTATGGTTCTTCACCAGAAGCCATCAATATGATCTACACATGGTATTTTCCAACTGACAGGCCATGCATCAGCCACATGCTGTTTATTTGTTAGTTTCATTGATTTCAACACTTTCTTATGCTTTCACTTGCACATCCAGGACGGGGATGACATTAGCAGAGGCTCTGCAACAGGAATGCAATGTACTACTCAAAGCAAACACACCATGAGATGCGTGTTCATGTCTTGAAAAGCAAGAGAAAATTTATTACTATAGCAAGCTGCTTTTGCCATCTTGACTAAAGGGTAACAAGCTTTCAGGCATGTATGTGCCTAAGAGTTTATATACTACACTTACCATGTAGTATCATCAATGTATTTTTTCCAGCTTATGTCTAGCTTCATTTTTTTGAAATATGAAAATGCCTTCTTTAATAGTTTACGTTGCTGTTTGACAGCTCATATAGATGGAAGAAAGAGTTCAAATCTCCCATGTGGAAAATGCATTAATTTCTGACACCTTTAAACCAGACAGAATTAAGGCTCTTACTCATCACACGAGGCTGAGTGGAAAAAGTATTACTTCATGCTAAAAGAGGGATTGGATTTAAGGCTCCCCTAGACTTGCTTTTCAAATAGTTTTCATGAGATCACAGCACCTACAAAAAAACCCAAGAAGGTGAAATTCATAATTTCACCCCACAACAGCAAAGGGGTCAGATTCCCAGTATGCTCTGAACACAGGCAAAACATTCTTGACAAAGAACACATGAAAAAACCCTAATCAAGACAAGCTACAAAGAAAAAAAAATAAATTAGTTATCACTGTGGGCATAGTGCAACCTCTATTTCAGGCTACATCTTATCAAGATAAGCGGCCCAAGACGTCCCATTTAAAAAAAAATTCAGCATAAAATACCACTCAATATAATGGTGTCAATGTCAAGTCTCAACTTTCCTCCACAACTTACTTTTAATCTACAACATTTCCCACCTTCTGTGTCATTTCATGGCAGCAAAATAATACTTACAAAGGCTACTTAAAAATAGTGTTTCTAGTTACAGACCATTAGTTGTAAAGACACTGAAGTACCCTCATGCTTCTATTGAAATGTAAATATTTGTGATTTTTAATATCTTACATAATAACTATTCAAAGCAAAGCAAGCCATTCATTTACCACACTTTTTTTATTCAGAACACACAGAATTATATTTACAGCTGAAGATTTCAAGGAAGGTAATTTTTTTTCCCTTAGCTCAATAAGCATCATCTTTCAAATGCTTTCAAATCTTTCAAAATTGCTATCACTATTGCTACTAAACACCATGGCGTCTTACTCAGAAATTGTAACAACTGCAGCAAAATATAAACTATTTCACTTGCAAAAGCACATTGTAAATAATCAATTAGGCAGTTTATAAACTGCTGTGACTCAGGAGGAAATGATGGCAGGATATTTGAAATAATTATTTCCTTGCTACCTTTTGTCTCAAGACAACTATATCAGTAATATATTAGTGCTCCCCAACTGCCACCCCCTCCCTACATACACCCTCCCCAGTATAAGCTAGAAAGGTAGGTACAGCAAAGACTAAATTACAAGTGCTGTCCATTCCCCACTTTTCTGAACACACCTGATTCAGCAAAGGCAACAGACAAAACAGCAGGAAAAGGACTGCAGAGGAAAACAATCATGCAGAAGAGCGCACTGAAGAACACTCACCCACCTACTTCCAGGCATTCTGGCCCTCAGCAAGCATGGAATTTAATGCTGAATATTCCAGTAAGATCATACTGTTTGAGTTAACAATTGTGTATAACCTTTACTTCAGCTGACAGAAAATGATGCAGTATTCTATTATCTACACTGACAAGTGTTTTATCAGTATACTTTTTATTCCTCAAAATTGTTTTATGTGTTGCACTTCCCTGCAACTGAATTTATAACTCTAGGTGCAATTCTGTATTGGAACAGAAGTGCTAGAGACCCTTACTGTTAATGACACAACAGAGTACTCCATCTCTTCCCCCCAGTACATGCTTCCATAAGGATATTTTTACAGCTACTTTACTACACTTGAAGGCTGATCTGAAATATCTGAAATTTGTTTTGTTGGGTTTTTTTTTTTGTCCACCTAAGGAAAAGCAAGTTTTTTGTTGCTTAGATCCACAGCAGCATGTCAAATAGTGTTTATGAACTTGGATACTCTTCTTAAAATTGCAGTTTTACAGTTAATGAGCCGCTGATACACATAGTTCAGAGACGCATAAAATTCAAATTGAGGTAGACTGCTGATGCAATAAATTCTTCATTACAGCTTTTTCAGGTACTGTTTTTACCAAAGTCATAATTAAACTAAGACCTAAGGAAGACCTACTGATTTCAAGAAATAGTCCCACTCTGTCCCATAGTGACCCCTCTGACTTAAGCAGGATAATTGATGCCAACAAAGCATGAATTCAAACTCTGTGCTTGACAACAGCCTGAGCAGGCAGTGAGACAGAATCATTGTGTTACCTTCTGCAGCTGGGGTTACAGCATGTTCCTCAGGAACACAAGTGAATTGACAACAAACTTGCTCTTTATAAAAAACACAGCTGCAGAAAAACACTGCCCTTGGGTTTAAAGATATATTCAAGGATATAATATTGGCATCTTTCATGAGCACTAAATTCACTGAAATGGAATAGGCCTTACTAGATTAATTGGTAATTATCAAATTAGCAGTGAAGTGATGATAGTACTCGAGAGTCTTGCCTTCAATACCCCATCTAAGCAGCAATAAAGGGTTTAACTAGACTCTAGCTTAGTGTGAACATGCAAACAAAGTAAGTTTACTGATAATAAAATAAGCCCAAAGATTTTATATTCTTATCAAACATATCAGCAGAAATTCCTGAGAATACACTATTTCAAAGTGCCATCAATTGGCTGCACTATGCAAGTTGAAGATAAAACTTGAGGAATATCCTGTCATTATTGATATGATATTCTTGCAAGAAAAAACAATTAATGGATTTACATGACCACTTGCTGTTGTGCCAGAAAAGCAAAATTCTCTCCTACAACCCCCTGCCCTTTCTAAAGCAGGAAAGAGAATATTATGCAGAAGAGACTTAAGATGAAACTTAAGCCTTTTTAAGACTTAAAGACAACTAAATACTGCTTCCAACAAACATCCTTTTGACCTATCTCACCAAGGCAGGTACGACTGGTTGACAGCACAAACCTGTTGGGTAACTATGGAGTTGGTCTAGGAGTTTAAAACATACCATTATAAGTTATTTTCTCAGTTGAGAATGACTAATGAATCAAAATTCCTTAGTTCCGAGTCAATATAAACACTTTTCATTCCACTGTAAAAGATTCATCATTATTTACCATGACCCATTGAATAGGGTAGATCACCCTATTCTTTTCTTCTAATTTTTCTGGGAAATAAGCGAGAAACGTACATCCTCACTAAGGGAAATGTCTCATATCAAAGCACATACAACAGCTCTGCACACATGAAAATTCTTAAGATAACAAATTAACTCAAAGTTTTGGAAGCCTACAAAGTCTGTCTTTATTTTAGTACCAACAGCTTAAAGCTTAAATGATTAAGGAGAAGGAGACTTACTAAGAAGAGACATATTAAAAGTAAAAGCCATATTCAGATGTAGCCATGTTAAAAACCAGGAAAATTGTGATGAGCCCTATGCTTAGGAGAGAGCATTGTGCAATTAATGTAAGCAATGAACCTTTCATGTGAAATGATGTAGTGTCACAATTCATTTGCATCCCACTTAAAGTGCAATTAAGTTTCCCTGACAGCATGGTTTATGGCTGAAAGAAGATACCTGGCTGCTAAATTAATCCAGAATCCCTCTAGTTAATAATACTCTGCAAAGGAAACTTTACACACTTTCATTTAAAGTTTCCGAACTTACATTTAAAGTGGCACTATAAGGAATTTCAGAAAATGGTTTTCAAGACTTCAAGCCACACGCAATCACACAGCTGACTTGAAGACACATCTATTAAATCCAAGGCAAGGTTTGACCCAAGCCACAGGTCAGAAGATAACACAGCAACATGTCTAAACACATTTCCATTTTTTTGTTACTCTTGAAAACTGACCTAAACATTGCAGAACTCCATCACCAGGGTAATGTTCTCAACTGCAGAAAGATAAAAGGTCAGAGTGAAAAGGTGCTCCTAATTGTAGCAAAAGAGATGATCATCAGCTGGTTCATCACTTATAATGATACCTATATCTGATTTTTTGACAGAACAATAAATATATAATTAATGTTCAACAGTTATTTTGGTTTTAATTGAAAGAACCATTCTTTTCTACCACATATAAAATCCTTGCTCTAAGGAGTTACTAAAAACATCTTAAGACTGTCTACATAAAGAAGTCATGCTTTTATTTTTTGGGGTAATATTTTATGAATCTTTTTTTTCTTTATTGTGTTTCATCTTAAAGGTTCCATTCAGAGCAAAGAAAAGTGAAACACTCCACAATACATAAAACCTGTAAAATCCACATAGATCTAAGAGAAGTCAACACACTACCATGAACCATAAGTTATGGGCTGTCTAGAATAAACAGTTCATAAACACTGACATTTTATTTACCTTTATAGTCCTGTATGCACGTTACAAGTAGCGAGGAACCTATGTAGTCTCTCCATTATTCTGAAAAATCTCATTAGGGAGAATTCTGTTTCTGCCACTTGAAAGAATCCAATTTTAGCAGCTCAACAAGATCATTCACAAGCATCACTCTGAAATACATTGTTGACGGGGGAGTCACGGACAACGCTGAGACAACCAATGTGATCAAGCGAATGCCCCATCTCCTCCCTCGGCTGCCCACCTGTCCTGGGCGAGATTCCACATTTCTTTGTGCAGACGTCTGGCTTTTCAGTGCCGGGGCAGCACTGCTTTCAGCCAGCTCACTGCCCCTTCTTTTCCCGCTGGGCTCACTATCCAAAGAGGAACAGGCAGTGATGAAGCTCCTCCAACTAATTCTTTCTAAGACAGAGCTACAATATGATAGTGCTGCCTTGCAGAGGCTGTTACAGTGGTCCCGGGATTGTGACTTTCTTCCCTCTGTCCAGGCTTCGTTCGAGGTTACCGAATGGGAGCGAATAGGGAAAGCCTTGTGGGACGAAATTAGTAAAGGGGCCAAAGATGCCCAAAAACATGCCACCTTATGGAGGTTGGTAATTGAGACTTTAAAAGAAATGAAATCAGAACATGCTGCGGTGGCCTCTATCATGATGGCTAGCGCTCCCCCCAGCAATGACACCTGCCCCCAGACCAACAGGGGCTGTCGCCCTGTCATTTGCATCCCCAGTAGTGCCAAAGACTTTGCCTAAAATGTCGGTCTCCGGGAATGCTGGCAAGCGACGGCCCACCTGCCCACTGCCACCTTTGCCAGCGCTGACCGCGGCCCCTGAAGAAAAGCATCTCCCACCGCTGGAGACAAGAAATGATCCTGACAACGATCCAGAACCTGAGTTAGCTCTGACCACTGAATCACCGGACTCAGGGCCCGACTTGTTACCACCATTGCCGGACTCTGACGGCGAGGTCGACTTCGCCTGCCCAGCCCGCCGAGAAGCTCTCCAGGGTCTCGGCGATGATCAGTTCCAGCGTCTGATGGAGAAGTTCTACGAATTAGTAGCCAAAGACAAGAACGCCCACCCGGCACCCTCTGCTCCTCCACTACCTGCCACCCTCGCACCAGCTTTTGGGGATGGGGGTAGTAGCTGGGGAGAGGGAGGGAAAGGTTATAACTCAGTTCACCATTGGCGCGGGATCATAGAAAATGCTATGATAACTGGGGAATTTCCAAATGGTCTTTGTGCTTTTCTGGTGTTTGACACAGTTCAAGGGGGGAAGGAGTGGGAAGCGTTAGACATCAAGGTGGTTAAAGAGGCTCGTCAAGCGGTTTCCTCGTATGGGGTCAAAGCACCTTCTACGCAGTCCATTATTGCTCATATCTTTTCGGCATATACTCTCGCTCCATATGATATTTGTATGCTTGCGCAAACGCTGCTTCCGCCACACTTGCAAATATGGTTTTTAAATAAGTGGGAACTGGCTTGTGGGTGGGGAAGCAGCTCAGCCGCGTCCTCAGGGAGACCCATTGCTTGGGGTGCCAGCAGAAGCTTATCTGGGCACAGGGCAGTTCAGCAGCCCAAACGTGCAGGCTCAGCTGCCCACATCAGTGTTATCCAAGTCCCAGGAGTTGGCCCTGAAAGCATGGTATGCTCTTCCTGATGACAAAGCTACGCCTGGCTTCCTAGCCATAAAGCAAGGATTGAATGAATCTTATGGGCAGTTTATTGATAGATTGCACGCTGCCCTTCAGAAAAATCTGGATCTGGTGATGATACGAAAGCCAAATTGTTGGATGTGATTGCGTTTGATGGCGCAAATGATCAAACCAAAGCAATTCTTAACACCCTGCCCAGAGGGGCCACGGCAGCCCAAATGCTTGAAGCAGTAGAACGAATGGGTCACAAGCAGCAGGCAGCATTTGTTACCGAGGCAGTTGGTGCTGCTGTTCGCCCCTTTGTCAAGGGAGGTAACAAAAAACAAAAGGAGAGGAGGTGTTTTAACTGTGGTCGCATGGGACACGTCCGTGCACACTGCAGGACGCCCCAAAGGGGTGCCACAGGGGGAATGTCAATGGGAAATCAAGGACCCCAAGGCAGAACAAAATGCTGTGCGCATTGCCACCAGCCCACCCATAACACCGCAGACTGCTGCGGGTCGGGAAATGGGAAGAAGAGCGCTTACCCTCGCGCCCCGATAAAAATGCAGGGCACTGGGACAGCGTCTCCTCAGCTACCTCAGGTAGCACAGGAGTGGACATGGCAACCGCAGTAGATGTGACTTTAACCGATTCCCAGGTCCAACTAATTGACTCTGAAATGTGGGGTCCGCTGGGGCATGGGCTCAGCGCACTTTTAATTGGACGATCATCCGTATCAAGAAAGGAAATTTTTGTTGTTCCAGGGCTAATTGACGCCGATTTTCAAGGAAATATCAAAATTATGGTTTATGTCTTGCAACCTCCGGTGTCAATCCCTGCAGGAACAAAAACTGCACAGCTAATCCCTTTTAAAGCAGCCGTGCCCAAAAAGGGTGATAAGAACCGAGGCACAGGAGGCTTTGGCTCCACTGACCAGCCAAATGTGTTGTTAGCTCTAGACATAACCAAAGGAAAACCTTTCGATCGAATCATGCTGAAAAATTGCAACGGTCAGTTGGTGCACATTGAAGCCATTTTAGATACCGGGGCTGATGTCACAGTTATCCCCTTGCATCTATGGCCTCCATCGTGGGCACTGTCACAGGAGCCCATGGGGTCATGGGGGTAGGGGGATGTCAGCAAATGTTTATCAGTCAAGAGCTTATTAGTTGTTCCTTATGGGATGGGGTGTCAATCACTATACGGCCATATGTCCTAAACCTCCCGATAACACTGGTCAGCAGAGATGTTTTAAGCCAGCTTCACGCTCGACTCACAGCCTCACCTTTTTAGGGGCGGTCACTGAAGAACAGCCTCCTATCCTAAAATTAACGTGGCTCACAGAGAAGCCTGTCTAGATAGATCAGTGGCCATTCAAGGCAGAGAGACTGCAAATAATAGAGGAACTAGTTCAAGAACAACTGCAGGCAGGCCATATTGTGCCATCTACCAGCCCTTGGAAAACATCAATATTTACTATTCCAAAGAAATCAGGAAAGTAGAGACTGTTGCATGATCTCCGAGCCATTAATGCAGTTATGCAGGATATGGGAGCCCTGCAGCCAGGACTGCCATCTCCTGCTATGATCCCTGAAAATTGGTAGTTGCTAATTATCGATCTCAAGGATTGGTTTTTTACAATCAAACTGCATCCACAGGATTGTGAAAAATTTGCCTTCACAGTCCCGAGCATTAACAAAACTGCACCAGCGAAGCGTTATCATTGGGTAGTCTTGCCGCAAGGTATGAAAAACTCCCCAACAATGTGCCAAACCTATGTTGCATGGGCACCGTCTTTTGTCCGACATGCTCACCCACAGTTGTGTATCTATCATTATATGGATGACATTCTAACTGCAGAAAAAATTCTGCCAATCGGACTTACAGAGCAAATTCGTTCTAAATTAGCCGACAAGGGGTTATGCGTAGCCCCCAAAAAAATTCAAACACAAAGCCCATATAATTATTTAGGCTGGATTATCACAGGAAGTCAAATTCGGCCTCAGAAAGTGCAATTGACCACAAAAATTGAAACACTCGCTGATGTGCAGAAACTGATGGGGGACATTCAATGGGTCCGAACCATCTGCGGAATTACCAATGATGACTTGGCCCCATTGATGCCTCTGTTAGGACAGTCTGTGGCTGCTGATGATCGGCGGCAGCTGACTCAGGAACAGACTCATGCCTTAGACAGGGTTGTGCAAAAAGTAACATTTGGATTTATTACCCGACGAACAGAAGATTCCCCATTGGAGTTAATGCTAATTAACTCGGGGAACAACAGACTTCACCCATTAGGCTTGATCATTCAAACAGTGAAAACAGTGCTGAAAATCACAGAATGGATCTTTCTGCTTTTTCAACCTTGGAAGACCGTAACCACCAGACCAGAGTTATTTGCCCATTTAATCATAAAAGGACACCAACGTATTGATGATATTAGTGGAACAGAACCGTCTAATATCTATTTACCAATAGCGAAGGACTACCTTGACTGGTTGACTCAAACATCATTAGAATACCAGGTCGCTATGTCCGATTTTGACGGACAAGTCACCAATGTTTTTCCAAGATCTAAGCTCCTCCCATTGTTAATAAACCAGCGGGAAAAGAGGGGGCGGTGAGCCGGCCGAAAGCAGTGCTGCCCCGGCACTGGAAAGCCAGACGTCTGCACAACGAAACGTGGAATCTCGCCCAGGACAGGTGAGCGGCCAAGGGAGGAGATGGGGCATTCGCTTGATCACATGGATCATCTCAGCGTTGTCCGTGACTCCCGCGTCAACAATACATTACATAAAAATCTGCAAAGTCAGGATCTGGATCCAAAAGGAACAGTACACCATGGCTGTAATTAAACTGTAGCTGTTACAACAGACTTACTCTCTCCCTACAAGAGGATTAGTTATAACAGCTTTTGTGACTACCAAGTATGACTAACTGAAAAACAAAGAGCATGTTTTGCAAAATGTTCTGATGCTCTGGGAAGCAGTTTTACTCTACAGCTGAAGAAAGTGCTCACCGGTAGCAGTTATTTTATATAAATATTCCAACTAGTCACAAAAAACACGGGTTTGCAGTTGGTGGTTTCAGAACATGAACCAAGTCTCTCTGAATTTCAGAGGTTAAGCTATAGCTTTATAATACTAGTACTATCACTACTTACAAGATCGGTCAAAATAATTTCAAATATTTTCTGTTAAAGGGATGTTTTAAGAAAGTACGTTGTACCCAGGAAGAGAAGTTTAAACCACCAGTTACCACTCCACAGTCATCACTGACAACAATCAATGTCAAACCAAAGTAGTACTGAAGAGTAGTCCCTTAGATGACAGAACTTGCTCACGTGCCTGAATGCGATTTCCAACAGAAGATAACATAGTTTCAGCTATCCAGAACAAATGCTTGTTTGAAAACAAACATTACTTGACAGTAGGAACTGACTTATCTATATCCACAGTAGAAAGGCAGCTGGTTCCTAACTCTCTCCCAGACTCTATTTTTGAGTTAATATTTTAAAATACACCAAACAGTAACTAATGGAGAAAATAATGAACAGGAAAACAGTATGCAAGTAAATGTTGTGAGTTCCACTAATAATTGATACTTTAAAATTCAATTCTCTTAGACATGATGAAAGCAGAATTCAGTTTCTGGCTTTCATACAGAGCCACTTGCAAGTCTAACATGTTACTCAAGGCCACATATGTACGGATCTTATCAGATACAACTGTGTCCTGGCCACATGTTTCAGGGCAGCAAAATTTAATTTTGCTTTAAATGCAATGAAGTTTTGAGTTGGTTTTGCAATTATCAAGAGTTTATCAGCAGTAACTAAACTAGTATTGCATATTAGCAACTGTATAGCAATATTGTATAATATTAATAATATGACTACCATTATGCACCCAATCAGTTAAGTATCAAAATACTAATGTTAAAAAACGTCAAATAAATATGCTTTTTTGGCAGGGACAGAGCAATTTTCCATTCCTTTCCTGCAACAGTAAATCGGAAAACATGCTATGATAAGAGTCAAACAAAGACCACTATGGTCTTCACACAGCCCAAAAATTCTACCACAGAACCACCAAGCCTGAAATGAATGAAAAGTTGTCTTGCAATTTTTTTTCTCTAACAGCATCTTGCTTAAGTTCCAAAATCAGGGCCACTGGGCACTATAAATCAGCCTCATGCTTAGGAGCTCAATTTTGCTTCATTGGCAAAAAGAAGCTGTTTATTCTCACAAATCAGGCTTCTGACCCAGTTCAATCTCTTCAATGCTCATAAATTTTTCCAATGATATATCCATTGATAACATGGAATTCGTTATTCTCAGATGGCAATTATTTTCAATAAATGATGCACCATTTGAACGCTCCAGCTTATATCCACTTTTTATACCAGACTGATCCCTTTGCAGGTCATTTTAAAAAAAAATCATTATAATTTCAACCTCATGTGTAGTGTGATATTGGCAAACTACTTTGAATGAAAGTATTTTCAAATACTTAAAATATTTTCATTATCTGCATTATTCAGACAAGGACCAGCAAGTTTCATTATTATTTCATGATTAATTATTATTTAGGCATTAATCAACCAACAAAATTAAACAATTAAACCAACAAAAGTTTCAACATATGAATTTCAGAAATACAGAGGATTACCTATGGAAAAGAATTAGTGAATGTTATCACTGTAAGCACTAAAGTGCACATGTTAAAATACAGACACTGATTTTGATTACTCTGTAATTTTAACAGTATTCTTTCTTCAAACTGCCACTGATAGGGTCAGTACGTGCAGTGACTGCATATCTTGGATTCCTAAATTGTAGCAATTAAGAAAAAAAATTCCCCTCTATTTGCAAGGAAAACAATATACCCAAATCAGCCAAGCTAGCATTTTCAGAGAAAAAAAAAATCTGTTTGGGTCCTGACCAGATGACTGGATATACTACAGCGTAAATTCCAATCCCTACTGGTAATCTAGTCCATCACGGAGGAAGCTGTTGCTTACCTTCCCTATCAAAGAATGGCTAAGCAAGCCTCAGACGAGCCTGAAATAACAAAATTGCAACTAATTCACCTGCCCAACTTAAGGCAAGGCCTTTGGTTATGCTGCAAAAAGAAAGCATCAAGTTAGTAACTCACGTTGGTACAGCCACCATGCCAAATCCTTATCTCAACAGCAAGAAGTGTGTTTGTATTAACAGCAGGTGGTATTAAAAAAAAAAAAAAAAAAAAACAAACACAAAAAAAACCCCAACCAAGCGACCATACATAGGTAAGGAGCAATTGCTGCTTAAGTACAAGAAACATCTGGATCACACAGGGCAAAATCCCATGAGTTTTGTCATTCAATTCAACAGCAGCCATATTACAACCTTAAAAGTATAATGCAATATTATAATCAGCTAAAGCTGCTTCAGTCTTGACGATGCACTCTAACCATTTTCAAAATTCTGCCTTGAATTAATACTCTTCATTGAAGTACATAAACATTATAAACACTACCTGCCAAAGTTTTCACATTACAGAAAGCCTATTACTCTAAAACATTAAATGCGCAGTTAACTGAAAGCGCGAGCTATTGAAAAAATGCATTCACATTCTGCACAGTGTGTTAAAGTGAGGCTGGACTTTTTGATAATTACTAGGGAAAAACACAGCTTTGGTCTTCACAGAGCACCTATAAAGCTGAAGTATAAAACTGAATTAGAGCCATCCACAGTTTTCTGCTCAACTGGATAACCTAAGCCAGCTCACAAGGGATACAAAGTATCCTGTCATGACTCAAAGTGCATTATATTTCAATGACTTATTTTGGGACACTAAAGCAAATGAAGTAAGATGCACAGGTTTCAGTAACCAATTAGGGGGATAGGTCATAAAGGGGAAGACAGTTAAAAACAAAAAAAGGCAACAAATGTCAATTTGCAAACCCCTCTGTAAATGAACAACTGGGAAAAATAAAAAAAATTGATTTTATCATGATTTACATCATTAAAAATTTACTTGCATTTAACCTTGACAACAGTACACTTTATGTGGAAACCTACAGAGTGGAACAATTAGCAAAGTCAGAATTTATTATTAAAAATAAAAACTATTTAACATATTCCTGGATCTTATGCTATATTGTTCTTGAACAAAGCTACCCTTAAAAATAGATCAAATAGTTCCATTTCCATTTAAAACAGAGCATTGCGTATAAGTAAGAATTTCCGGGTTTAACAGTTTTCTTTTGTCTAGTGCTTTTATATACAAAGTAGTTCAGAAAAGTATTTCTTAATCCTGACCTTAAAGAAATCCTCAGTCTTATGAGGCACCCAAACTGACTAACCAAATCTGGTTTAAAAGTGATCTACCAAGGAAAATATTTTCGATCTAATTTTCTTATTCTTAAAATTCTTTTTAATGTGAAAAAGTACATGTGTGGGCAGAATGGTTAACATTCAAAGATGAAATCATGTACCTGTATTTCTCTACAATTAACATTAGAATACTGGAACATCTTTTCAACCCACATACTTCCCCTCTTTATTCACAACTCACCACTGCGATACTTCATTGTCTGGATGAAAACCTATAACCATCAACTTTCTACTTACAAGAAGCTAGAACAGGAAATCACTAAGAGCCCCTCTCATCTCTGTGGCTAAGAAGGACACAAGACAGGGGCTCCACTTCCTCCTGAAAATTTACAGCAAGCCACAATCTAATACAAATTCTATGCACAATCTACAGAGAAACATACTTACAGAAAAGACTATGAAATTAATGACATGATACCCAGTTGGCTGTATCCAACTTACTTAATTCAATTACTGACTCTTAATGGAGGATTTTGACAGTATTTTGGGAAATTTAACATCTGTTGAACTGAACTCTTTTCACATGGATCTCAATTGTTTCTAAGCACTGAACATACCCAGAACTCTAAGACTTCCTTAACTCATTGTCTTCTCCATGCAAATAATTACCTTTTTGTCACATATTTGCTGGAAAATTACAGGAAAGGGGAGCATTGTTTGTAGAAAACTTTCTCCATATGGATACCTTTAATTCAGTAAAAGCTCAAGAATGCAGTCTGGCTTCATTGTGTAAGTTTAACTAGGAACTGCACTTCCCTTTATGAGGCTATGAAGACATGAAAACCTTGTGAACTGTGTCCTTCCAAACACCTGATCATTCTGAACTTATTTTCTCTGAACTTATTTTCCCTGAAAATCCTCTGATCTCATTAATAAGGACACAAATAAGAAGCCTTTAATTCTTAAGAAAATTAAGTAAAAATAATAATGGCAAGAGAAGAAACAGTTAGTTTCAGATGGCATTTCATTGTCTTTGCAGGATACTACTCACTGCAAAGTTATCTCCAGAGAGAATTCACCCACATTCAGTCAAACTTCAATTGTAATGCTAAAATAAGCTCAAAGTTACTATTCATTAAATACTGAATTTAACTTCATATCCAATTTCTTCTTCCGCCAGCAGCTTGGCTGATCTATCCTAATTTTCCATCAGTAACACAAATCACATGCACATGCAGTCACACAAAAGATAGTGGCTTATTATCCTCATGCAAACAATTACAACAGTTACCAGTTCAAATTAAAATGGTATCTGAACTTAAATTATGCACAGACCTACACCACAAATCAGAACTTCATTAGCTAACTTTTTTGCTCCATCAGAAGTTAATTACTGAACAGGGAAACAAATTTAAGGACCAGATGTTTGCACTCATTTTATTAATTGCTCATCATACTGTATATAACTGGTAAAGAATTCTATATACAAATTTTAAGTGAAAGTTCAGCATTCAACAACCTCATAATCACTGCAATGCCCATTACAGAAACTAAGCTTCAACTTTACTCAAAGCTGCAGTGAATGAAGTTATATAAATTCCTATTGACAAAACTACTAAAGGCATTTTAACCATACAGGTTTTGCAATGGCTTTCTCTTTTGGCAGCTGTATGAACTTCTGCCTCATTTTTCAGAAATTAAGCTTAAGTAGTTGCACTACTTGTGCATCTGTCCTGTTCTAATTACTTCTGAATCCATGAAGCAACCTCATCTAAAATGGAGGGGGGGGGGAGGCAGGGGAGGTGTAATGCATTAACAGTTCATAAGCTTTTAAAATTTTTACGGTGAGAAAGTGAAGAGTAAGAAGGATGCTTCTGTTACTTCCCTTATGAAGTGAACATGGTACAATTTAGTGATTTGCATTTTGTTTAATAAGCAGTTGCTAGTCAATCAGCTGATTAATGTACCCAGCATATCAAGTAAATTACCCATCAGCATAGCTCCAGGAGCAAACCACCTTCTGCTTAGGATAGACAAAAGACAGTAAGAAACAGAGGGCACAGAAAACTAAACTGTAAGAAGCTACAATCTGAGAAACTGCAATCAGCATGTGACGAAAGATTCTCAGTTAATAATAGAGATAGGTGCATACAATTTGTGTTTGTGGTTTTATTTAATAGCATGGCTCTGTAACTGTCAAGGACTGATCCTGCCAAAGGGGAAGTATTCACAAATGCTAGAATACTAGATTGGACTGCTTGCTAATCACACACTTGCAAATGCTGCTCAGCAAATCTCAGAATTTGGCCCAAATTTGATTCAGACTACAGATGCTTTTATACCTAAAATAATATCAATATGCAAATTATTACAGCAAGACAATTCCAGCAAAAAGGTTTTTTTGACCAACAGAGTTGATTTAATAAAACTAGAACGGATATTTGAAATTACAACCTCACCATCTTACCACAGATGCCCTCTCTCACCCTGGGTGAACTTTGGTATGAGTTTTTTGGTTTCAGTTTTCAAATTAACTTGCACTCAAGAGTGACTGATTCCAAATGGATATTCTGTGCTGTACAGTACTCATCACTGCAACTTATGGCCTGATATATCTAAATCATTTATATTAATATGCCAGAGTGGGTAACAGGCAGCGTCACTTATTTCTTAAAAATACAGCTCTTCTAGTGTACAATGTCTCCTAATACCCAGCCTTTCAGACCCACACACCACCTCATATTCTGCCAACTTTTAACCAATAGATATTAAAGTAACGCCATCAGAAAGTAACACCATCGTATTGATGACAGTAAGTTTTCAAAAAAACTCCTAAGATGTCAAATGCAAGCTCACAGACCTCACTGAAAGCTCACAATGTATGCTTAAGCAAACAGCTAACCTTTTCACCACAAAAAACAAAAACTAAACATATTCCCATTGTTTCCATTTGTGAGAAACAGATGACTGACAGTCAGCTCAGAGTCTGACAGCAATTACAAGTTCCTTAACTGTCACTTTTCTAATAAGACCTAAGAATCTTAAGTGATTTCTAATGCAGATAGAAGGATTTAGGGAACATGGAACACAAATCCAATAGAAACTAGGCTTCTCAAAACAGCTTGTAATTAGTATGTTCTAATTAGATGCTGAAAGACACACAACCATCCACAATTAATTCTATTCAAGATATGGCTTAGAGAACATCACAACTAAGTTAGAAAGGACCATAATTGCCAAAAAATATGAAAGTAATGCTAGAAGGCTCCCATTATGTGGCCTCCTGAAAACCAGAAAACTCCTCTTGTATAATACCCTGAATTTATTTTACACAATCCAACTCTTATGACTATAGTTACATTACAGCTCCTGAGAAAACTAAACTATCTGTAGTCCTAATAAACTAGCCATTATCTTGTACCTATAAATGCCTGCTTTTAAGAGCAGTATATTTAATAGCTTGAAAGAATCATTATGATTTTCAATTAGGACTTTTTCTTTTTTTTTTTTTTTTTTTCCCGTTAAATCATCTTTCTGGGGGAGGGGGGTTAATAACCAAAGAGGGGAACTCCATGTATCACATTACAGTGAACACAAAATTGGACGAATACAGTCAATGCTGGGTATGTAATCTATGCAAAAGTCCCCATTTTAACAGATAAATTATACACCTTATAAGCAATGCTATCATGATTTTAAGCACTTCTGGCATTTTAGACTTAAGAGGATGAAAATAAAGACTTGGCACTGTGATACTAACACATGCAGAATGTGATTACTTTTCCCTGTATGGTGTACTATGCCTGCTAATCAATCTGGAGAGCCTCACCCGAGCATCAAATCCACAGATTAACTAAGATGGAAAGCAATTTATTTCTCTATTAAAACTAAGCAGGTGCAGAAATAATAATAAGAAAAGAAAAATTCCATTTCTCATTAGCTCACATACTCTTTTCCAATCCTGAATGCTGAATCTGAAGTCTTGACACCTCAGAGAAGCAACATTTGGAAACTGACTCATTCCTGAAGGAACTTCTAGTATGCAAAAAGTTCCCTTTCCTACAAAGAAACTAAGTGCCTTACACTTGCCAACACTTTAACTATAGTAATTATCCCTAGAGTAAGAACAGGAAATAAAGAAAGCTTATGCTTATCCTAGTACACTCTGAACCTCGAATTACCTTCAGCTGAAGGGGTTTCTTTAACCCGATTTTATATACTTAAAAATCTCTACTTTATCCTTCTTCCTAGTACCTTTCCCAGACTCCCACCAAGTCCACAGGAAATTCTCAAACACAGCGGCAATATAATGTTATTAAAAGTACCTTTCTCTACTCTGACCATGGCACACACTAGCTTTGAATGACGGTCCATCCAAGACAACCCCTATCCAGCTTCTTTTTACAATTTCATCCATCCAAACTCTGTACAGCAACTTGTAGCCCCCTACCACATCTTCAAACTTCCTCTTCCAGGCTGAAGACAGCCCTAGCCTAGGAAGTAGATGCTCATAGAGGAGCATTCCCCATCATATAACTTGTCACTAGGAGTCACAACGACCACTCAGCTTTGAACGAGTTAAAGCATTGCAATTCTATTTGCCAACAGTGTATTCCCACTCCCAGCAGAATGTTTAGAGAATTCACCTGCCAAGTTGAAAAAGTTATTTTGAAGTTCCTGAAAAGTTGTTTCAGAGGGATTACAAAAGACTCCTCATGACAACAATATAGACATCTCACCAAGTCTCGAGATTTCATTCTAGAAGCCGTAAGAATTCAAGGAGGTACAAGCCCACATTTTTGTCTTCTGAAATTATTAACTACCTTCCTCTGAAACAGCTAAGTACTTTGCTGAAATTAAAAAAAGGTTGGCAGTAGATACTAGCATAAAAGGTTACAGACCACCCTATTAACATTTACAAAAGTAATATGCAACTTTAAAACAAGAAAATTATTTAAAGTGCCAGGCACAATTAAATATAAATACCATGACTTGTGTAAGATATAAAGCACTGAGAGAAAGCGCCAGTTTCCAAAATGTTTAATTTGCTGATGGAAGCAAACTCAGCGGTAAGAAGAACTGAACCAATTACATTTCTTAGAATTAGAGATGAATAATTTTGTGACAGCTACTACTAGCAACAAGCTATAAACTTCACTGCCTGCAGTGACTTACTTCAACAGAATGAACTCATGAAATCAAAGACAAATTAGGAAAAAAAAATTATATGGAGTTCAGTATTTTAAAAACAGCATTTTAAAATGACATCTGAAAATTGCTTTTTCCTCTGCCCTCCCCTCCACCGCCCAGCAATCTGTTGCATATTTCAAGAAAGCCACTGAACTAGTCTAGCTAGGTTGGTTTGAATACAGCAGTGAAAGCACAGCAATCTAGAATTTATTTCGGTGCATAGCTTAACACAGTTAGTTCTGGTTTACCACACATATAACAATACTTTTGTATTTGCAAATAAACTACGTAACTATCTGAGGGTATTTACACATACTCTGTGGTAGTCTACTATTTCTGAAAATGAATCATGAACATATTTTGGTACGTTCATAGCTAGTGCAGATACAAACAGTGCCTCCTGAACCATCACTTTAAACCCTCCCACAGACCCTGTAGCTAAGGCTTTTGCTTGGTTTAAACCAGAATAAAGAAAACAAGCAGTGCCAAGCAGTATGCTTGGATAGAACTAGCTTCTAAATTTGAATTCTCCTGATAACACTGATACTAATTTAACAAATAGACAAGTAGATGGAAAAGAGCATAATTACGATACACTTTATGTTAACTGTTGCAGTGATCTCACTAGGACTATTTATATAAGCCTGTGTACAGCTGTTTATACAACCAGTGTAAATAATCAGGCTGTTCTATAATCAAGCTTAAAGCACTTCCCAGTACTTTTGCTGTTCAGAGACAATGTAGTAAACTAAAGCACTCACTGAAAGCAAAAGGAAGCAATCATCAATAAAATAAATGCAGGTTAACTACCAAACTTGAATAGCATTATAAAAATGTACCATAATGAAATGCAATGAAGTCCACTTCAGAGCTGGCTCTAGCAGTGTGAAAGAATAGTGTTATATTTTATGTGCAGCAAATTATGCACTGCACCCTTCATATTTTAAAAGTATGTTACATGGTCAGAACCTAAAATAAACATTCTGTTCTGTGGCTTTCCGAGGCACAAAACACGTCAGTCTGGGAAATTGAAACAGCAAGCAACATAGTACTTATTCATCAGTATTGTATCATCTTGCTGGGCAGTACAAACATCAACTGACTTGCATTTCTAACAAGTTAACTAGAAAAGGAGCTATGCCAGTCATAGCTAACAAAACACATAATCCAGCATAAAGTTAGATCTTACTGGCTCTAACATCTAACATAGTATATTGGAGAAAAATATTAAAAAATTTAAAAGCATACAAAGATATCAGCAAAATTTTACTCCCTTTCACAGTTTTTGCATTAAAAAAACCCCACTGTGCAGTGTCACTTCATGCAGTGTCAGATTTTTATCACCTACCATGATAAACCTGACAGCCTAAGTTGCTCCATTGTGCATTTAAGACTTGCGCTAGGAAGACACAATACCACTCAAGTTATCTTTAAAGAAAACTTTTCAGTTGTATTTTTGTAGTGAAGAACAGCAATTTTCTGTCCCTTTTAAGCTACAGTTTTCACACTGTTTCACATTCTTCTCTAATCTTCACTCCAAAGTGTTCACATCACTTGAGCCTCATTCCTGAAGGGGTGCATCACCTTTTACAAACCAGGCTGACACATCATGGAACTCATCTGTTGCTAATTTTGTCTCAAAATTACAGAAATACTACTGTAGGAAAAGAAAATTTAGAACTATAATTACACAGCTTGGCATAGCGTTTCTTTTAATAAAGATGTCTCAAAAAAAAAAAAATCAAAATAAGCCATCATCAGCTTGACTGAAACACCTCTTTTTCTAAAATCAAGGATATAGTAAGAAGGAATGGATCTGGTGAAGGATAACTAGGCTGGCAGCACCAAGGCATAGTTTGGATAACCTTCTTCTTCCACCTAGTGGCAAGAAGCTTAAAAAACAAGGTCTTTGGAAGTACAGTCACAAGGTGTTTCCAAACACCAACTCTGTAAGATTCGCTGACATTATAAGGACTGAAAATAGAACTGTGTTTCTGTAGAATTTTGGTGTTCATGTTTAACTTCACAAGTAATAAACATACTAGCGTAAGGAGCTTAAAAAAATGCACTTACAAGACAAAATTGTTTCAACAATTCTAAGTTCTCTTCATAGGTATACTTTCTTTTCATGAAGCTCAGGGGTATTTTTGGGGTTTTTTATTTGATTACACACACACACACACTCACTCAGGTTATTCAGCCTGATCATCTTGTAGGTAAGAGGTTGCAACTATCCAAAGCTGCATTCTGCCTCAACTGCTCAAGTATTTACTAAGAAGAATGACAGGGAGGGAGAGAGGGGGGAAATTACATCAAAGCTGCTCAGTATTTTGTTAAATTTAGTAAATCAAATACAACAATAGTTGTATTAGTTGTCTTAGTTTACTAAGACAGGTAATTCTATTGCCCTATAGACAGAGGGATGGTTGTAGCAGAATATAAGAACTAATTAAAAGTTTCTGCTTAATTACCTGGCCACAGTGTAAAAAAACCATTTTTGAGCACTATGTGAGTAACAGCAATATATTCATTATCTCAACAGGAATTTTAAGTAACAGCAGTATTTTCAAGCTTGTATTCTGCTTCTGTTTAGTCACAACAGAGCAGAAATAGAAAATGTATTAAACCAAAAGTGCATTTTCAGAGACAATGACAAGTTGACATTATGTTCTTGTTTTAAACTAACTCTGGCATTAAACCTGGGGAAATTCCATCCATTATCCTTTATGTGGAATCTTCTCCTAAAAAAGGACAAGAACAGGAGAATTATATCCTCAAGTTTTAAAAAAAAAAAAAATTTAAGAAAAAATTAAAAAAAAAGAAAAAAAAGAAAGAATAAATAGAACCCACACACTGTCTCGTAAGCTTCTTATCTCAAGACAACACTAGGACTATGGTCTATGAAATCTAATATGAAATGAAATACTAGGACTATAATAGGTCTATGAAATCTAAGCTGTGACAGCACCTCCTATGCCTCCAGTTGTTCACATTCCCAGATTCTACAAGAAAACAGTATCTTTTGAGGCTGTATGCTCCTCCAATTCAGCTGAAACTGGCTAATGGATATAAAAATTGTTACGGCAGTGGGAGAAAGGTGGTAAGATTGACAGAAAGGCAGGAAGGTAGTGATAAGCCAACAGCCTCATTTCCTTAGGAATTCTGGCTAAATACAGTGAAATAATTAAAAATTGACACAACGTTGATTTTTAGGACAGCAATGGATAAGAAGTGCCTACAGACTTGAAGTGTTTAAATCCATTACAAAATGAAATGGATTTGTGGATAGAGTGCCTGCTTTCTACTATGCAGCCCTGCATTTTATCAAATTTGTATCCCACATAAAGCATATGTAGCAGGACAATTTAGTAAATTTATCTGTATTATTCTTCATATGCTTGACATACAAAACCAGCACAATACTGAATGGCTACATATGTATGGATGTACATACACACATACATTAGCTGGACTGGACTGAATGACATTCCTTCTATACCAAGATTAATAATTAACGAACACATACTTAGATGGAACCCATGCAGAACTGTATGTTTTGTCTTTTCCTCATGTCAAAAAGAAGAAATTCAGGAAAGGCAGACTACAACTGGACTCCACAGCGTAAAACAAGGCCCGGTTTAAAGTAGATCAGAGCAAGAAAACCACCAAATAACTATAGTCATCTCAATGAACACTGATACGCATCCATGCAAAGTCCTGGGAGCTTTAAGTGATGCTGGCAAGCATTGTGTTATTCATTGATGAGCCATGAATTCACTACTATGTGCTTGAACACTATGCTTCTATCTAACATGTGCCTCATGCAGAAACTGTCTCCTACAGTAACTTTCTATCAAGGGCTTCATTTAACTTAAACCTTCAGAAACAAGTCACTGTACAAATTCCAACTCTGCACTCCATGAACAGATATGGAAACTTTCTGATAAAAGCCAGCACTTACAGTTCAGACTGTTAAGGCTTAGAATCATACAAGTGACTCCAACAAGTGGAGTACCATGCGCCTTGAATAAAGTCTATATGATAATTCCCATTTTCAGAAGCATCCAACATTAAATTTTGTACTGCAGAGACAATTACTTTGCTTTAAAATACTTATTTAGGGAAAGTAATCTACTTCCCTCAAAGTTTATAATTTACAGCCAAAGTCAAATCTGAAGTAGGCAGTTTGAAGTGGGAGTGAATACAAGATCAAGGCTCTGAAAAAATAATTTGATTTACTGTCCTTTACGCACAAAACATTATTCATCATGTGAAAAACACCTTTGTGAAAAAAGAGGAGTAAACTCATTTTGACCTTCTGCATACACTTTTTTTAACAAGCTGTTGAAAACAAAGACTAAAAGTTTGGCAAAATTTTTTGTTGCTTTTAACCAAAATTTCAAAAGCAGCTTTGAGATGTTGGTGTCTAGAAGATGGTTTTAATCAGTATTTTTGGATTGTTCAGTATTTCAGACTGATGGAAGCTTTAAGAAGATTGTATGTGGATGGAAAGTAGAAAAGAAGCCAAACAACTGAATGTACAATACTTATAATTTTCAACAGATGGCACTTTATATCAAGAAATCTATAGTGTCTAATTAAGAGACAGCAAAAACAATTGGATGTACGAGTGCACTGACATGCTAAAGTCTGCATTCAAAAAAGCCCAATATCCTTAAATTTGAAAGTATAGCTCTTTAAAACTGAAAGTACAAATAAGGAATCCAAACCCAAACAAAAACTCTGAAGGAACATTCTCTCTTAGATATTAATCACACAGATGTTTTTCATGAAGGCAGTATATTCCTATCATCTCTTCTTCTCAGACAAAATTTACAGGTAGAGTTAAATTTGAGATGACACAGAAACATGATTATAGCTATTACTGTTTACGAGCTCATACTAGAACAGAGAATCCTTTTAGTAATATTACTTGGAGAGTGCAGTCTTGTGCAGAATTTCACAGGTGTTTAGATGTCTAAAGTTACACAGATTTTTAGAACCACTTATGAGTCAACATAAAAAAAAAAGTCACTCTTCTTGGAGATATAGAGAGAAAGGACCAATGGCAACCGGCAGACGTTGCAGCATGGGAAACGGTTATTAGGAAAGTTTTCATAACAGAGTAAGTATTGAAACAGGCTACCCAGAGCATCTGAAGCTCCATTTTTTGGAGTTATTCAAAACTCAACGAGGCCCCGAGTGATCTCATCTAGCTTCAACAATAGCCCTGCTTTGAGTGGGATGTCAGAATACAAGAACACCAGTCCCTTCTAGGAAGTTGTAGGATTTTAAATTGTTCAGACGAAATTGCAACACAAGAGGATGAGACCCAACACCACATGCTCAGGGCGTAATTTCTGAAAAATACTCCCTCAGTTATAACTGAGCTGTATTCTCCCAGAGTCCCAAAACAAACCTTCTCACAAAACCAGAGAACATGACCTTTTAACCCATGATGATGACATTTCAACAAGATGTAGGAAGTCCTCTTTCTAATAAGGGACTGAGGACCATGTCTTGGTCTGAATCCTCATTCTGAAATAAACCAAAGAAGTTAGATTTTAAAGTCACCTATTTTTCAGATGTAAGATCTGGTCAGTGGGCAAGTTTCCCACTTCCTAAGTTAATTTATATAGGATCAAGTTAGCAGCCACAGTCAAGGATCATATACTACGCTAGACAAAAAAACTACACGTCACTTGTAAATTATGAGAATTAGATGTTGCCATCTAACAGTATTCGCTACTACTAAAAATAGTCATGCCTGCATGCAGAAAATGTAAGCATTAAAAATTAGAGTATTTCCAACATCAGCTGGCATGCACACAAAACTCTCCTATGTCCAAACTGAATCCTTAAGGTGATGTAACAAGGTCTTGGAACAAATGAGCTTTTGTAGGTACATCAACAGGTTTTACTACACATTATTTGTCCCAGAAACTTATCCTGGAATACATAAAATCTTTTGTAGACCTATTGTCCATACCTAAGTATCACTAGAAATTCCACACTGAATTTGAAGGAGAGAAGCCTGCTAGTAAACTAACACAGATTAAGTTCCCCTTCAATACCATGCAAGGAAAAACTCATATAGGAAGGTATAAGGGTAGCATAATACCTCCACAGTACTTTGCAATGCAAGTACTGGGCCACAAATGTCATGTCAGCAGTATTCTTTTCTGTTCCCAGAAAAGGCATTCTTTCTCCTGATTGCAAGGAAAAAAAAAAAAAAAAAAAAAAAAAAGAATTTAGGCATGTAAGACTCATTCAACAGAATGACAAACAAACAAGAAAATACAGCAGAAATGGACTAACTCCACAAAACTGAAGGATTCCAAGCCAGATATTGGCCTTCTCAGGCTAGAGCTCTCACAAAACCACAGCTGTAATTTTAGCACTTCTCCCCTTCATTGGTAGGAGCAGATTCACCTTTTGCACATATGAAAAACTCCATACCTAGATGAACTGAAACACAGCTGTTGCATAGTATGTACATTCAGATACTTTGCAGTTGATTTTAAGACTGAGCAATGATTTTAATGTCAAGGAAAGCCTTAGGAATCTGATATTTACAAACTCTGCTCAGAATAAAGTTGCTTCCATACAGCTTCATCCAACCTTAATGCTATAAAAGTTTATGCCTGTCCTGGGTTCAGCAGTAGCAGTCATTTTTCTCCTTCTTAGTAGCTGGTGCAGTGCTGTGTTTCCAACTTTCAGCCTGGGAACAGCGCTGATAACACCGATGTTTTTAGCTACTGCTTAGAATGTTTAGACTGACCAAGGATCTTCTGAGCCTCATCCTCTGCAAGGGAGGAGGGGAGGCCGAGAGGAAGCAGAGAAAGGACACCCGACCCAAACTGACCAAAGAGGTATTCCATACCACAGCACATCATGCCCAGGATGTAACAGGCAGTTACCCAGAAGGGAGATGCTGCTGGGGTGGGGCTGGGTATCGGTCGGTAGTGAGCCATTGTATTCTCTTCTCTTGTTATTTCCTTTATCATTATTATTATTGGTGGTAGCAGTAGCGATTTGTGTTATACCTTTGTTACTGGACTGTTCTTATCTCAACCTGTGGGAGTTGTATTCTTTCGATTCTCTTCCCCATCCCACCGGGAGCCGAGGGCAGGGGGGGCAGTGAGTGGGCTGCGTGGCAGGCCTTAAACTACAACAATGCCTCGATCCATTTAATTATTGAAAGATTTCCAAATATCTGATTCAGCCTGCTTCCAGTTTTCTCCCATTAGCCCTTTCAGGTTCAAATCTTCAAAAAATTCCAAGCGATGACTGCAAAGAAAAGTGAAATAAAAAAAGTTGTAATTCTTGTATTATGTGTCTTAATAAGATACAATATCCTCAATAGGTTTAACTCATCTCTATTTTCAGGTTTTCCTGGACAGGAACGTAACCAGCATTCCATGTGTTCACTTTCCAAAACTTAAGTTTATAAATAAAACACACTACCATGTTTCTGAAAATCTTATACTGGAAAAACACAGGGCAAAATTCTCAGCAACAAACAAACATTACACAGCATAAAGCGAAGTTAAAGCAACTCACCTTTTAAACCTCTCAGCTCACGTTGCCTGGAACTGCAGACAGAGCAAGTGCACAGTGATATCCTGCTTTATGACTTACCGGCACTCCAACAGAATAAAAATTAGCAACTCCTGACCAGTTGAAAAGTTGTATCACAGAGATATTGCTTCCTTACAGAAAAAGGGGGAAGACTGGATAATGAAGCTAGCAAATATTTTTTCTTCTAAAAGTTTTATTTTCTTTTAAGCATCATGAATCAGCTCTTGCTAAGAACTTCTCCTTTACACTACCACACAGAAACAACAGAATGAAGACACTGAAGCCAACTGCTAATTAATAGTTAATTAACTGCCAAACAGTAGACGGAACATCTGATACTAAACTCATCATTTTAAAAGGTAAATGGAATTCTCTTATTGGGAAGAGATTTGTAAAAGTACAGACAAACTAAGAGCAATGATAGTAGCAAGGAGCAACCTCTTCACATAATTGCATTCTCTATCAATGTCTGAAAAATCAAGGGTTTTTTTGAAAGGGGTGCTATAGAAAGAACAGGAAAATATTACAGCCAGTTTACCACAGAAAAATAAATAGTATTTATTTCTTATGAAACACTAACAAAGGGAATTTATTAGCAACAGCTTAAAATTTTTTAAATAAACTTTGCTTCTGCATCTGTTTATCTTAAATAAAGACAAAAAGGGCAACTTATCTAAAATTCACCTTACCTGGTTGCCAATGTATGTTGAGTAACAAGTTTGCATAAGAACTATAATGTACCCACTAAAGCTAGTTCATTAATACAAAATGCCCAGAAGTACCAGTTTTTATCAAATCATCTCAGCCTTAAAGTCAAAGAAAATAAATAAGCCTAAAGCAAAATTTAAAAATCAAGATATCCTAGTTTTTCTGCTGATACTGGGTATCCTTTTATTATACTTCTCAGTTTCGTCAGCCTTTTGAAATTTTTCCCAATATGGAGCCATCTGTAGAGGTAAGGTTGTTTAGAACAGTAGGGGAGAAGCAAAAGAGGTCTCCTGCAAGTGTGTCTGGTAAAACAAACACTAAATGGCATTTCAGGAGGTGCTGGAGGAAAGGAAAAAAAGCAGAACAAGCTCTCTATGATTTAGCTGAGAAAGGTGATAAAACAGATGCCTGCGGTGTTGAATGCATCATTTTCTATGCATCTACGGGATGATAATACAGAAATCAAGCACTAATTACAGCTATCTGCCACAGTGCTTTATAGGAAGCACAGTGCCAATGGATCTGTGGTGAAGCAGTATAATTAAAATACTAGCAGCACTCAAAGAAAGCCAGATTAGCTTTTTCTAAGTATTCCAGAAACAGTGTAAATATATTACAGAAAAGCTAATTTTATGCTTACAAATCTGGTTTCTGTCCTTCCTGTAGTTCATGTTGAGGTACTGGATAAAATGCTTCATATTTTCTTTCTTCTCCTGAGCCATGAATTGCAAATGCATTGAACTTGTTAATGCATGGTGGAAAATAATTCCAAGGAAGATGAGCTTTACCCTCCCATTTGGTTTTCATTCTGGTCACCTCAAACTCTAAAGGAAGTTCTTCCTGTTAAAGACAGGAAAAATAAACAGAGATAATGTCATCTTCTAATCAGGCAGCAGGTACCTAAACGTAACTAGGTTTTCTGTACATTATGAATGTACCTGACCACTTACTTTCCATACTCCTCTTCTGCCAGAAAGCATTAGCAACAAGTGCTGTCCATGGCTGTCAAAGAAATCAGAGCACAGTTTTCTTCAAATTATGCCAGTTGCACACCTACTAGTGCACTGTTCTGCCACAAATATGTACAGTCCCCATACTGGAACAATTTGCAATCTTCCTCATACATATACCTTACAAGCATTAGAACTCAAAATACAAACAACTTATGTAACTTTCAGAGTGCTGTACTTACGGACAAACTTCAACTTCTACAAAAAAAAAAAAAAAAAAAAATCAAAACAAAAACACATAAACAAACCCAACAAAAAACCCACACCAGAACAGACTGTCAGTATTTTATATTAACTATTTTGTAATACCCTGAAACTTTCATATCCCCCTAAAACAATTCCAGTTTCACGATTTCTAGCCTGTGCCATGCCAGACTTTGACTACCTGTGTACATGCTACTGACAGCTTCCTGTTTGAAATGCTGAGCCATAACTGTAACTTCCAAGAGCTTTTATTTCTAATGCTTACCATCATTAAGTGCTTTAAAAAGCACTGTAGTAATCTATTTACCACTTTCAACTTTCAAAACACTCATCTCGATGTTGCAGAAAAATATGACCTACTAATGCTAGCTCTCCATAAAATAAGAAAAGCATCACCACACAGCTATTTCATCCAGTACGCTTGCTGTGAACAAAGCTGACCAAGATAAACTGATCCTAATCAATCATATGGCAGGCACTCCAGGAAGGGTACTTAAGTGCAGAAGTCATGTGTTTGCTGGTAGCCTGAGGATTAAAAAAACAAAACAAAATAAAACAAACAAACAAAATAATAAAAAAGAAAAAAGAAATATAAAAACAAAAAACAAACAAAATAAAAAACAAACAAAAAAAACAAACAACAGAAAAGCAGAAAAAAAAAATCATATCAATAAACAAAAACAACATGGAAATAATGTCAATTCATTTTATACAATTCAATGCAATATAAAAAAGAATGAATGCTACGGACAATCAGATTGGACATAAAAGAGAACATACGAAGTGCCGTTGCAAATGCTGGAGGTGCTGGTCCTGACAACAGCTGCATCGTTGCACATCAGCCAGCTTCCAGACTCAGGACACCGAATGTGCGCCCAGTAATGGCCTCTAGAATGAACTGCACCGGAGTGGTTAATTGTTGCGACCAGATTAAATGACCTGGTGATGGAAACATCGTCATCTACTCTAACTGGCACACTCAGACGAGGCTGTCCAGAGGACATGCAGGACGTGTGACGGGTGTCTTTGGAGATTGTACCGTCAATGACCTTAAACCTTTTAAGCTGTAAGATCAGTACTTTGCCAACATTCACAAAGAACGTCTCTTTAGTGCTCGACTGAAGGCTCTTGCACAACGGACAGAACCAAGCATTGGTGCCGGACAGGGCCTCAACGCCAAGAAATAGTTTCAAGGAGTCGTTGATACAGTTACTGACAGGGACAGGCACAATATCACAGCCTTCCTCAGATGAAGATGAGGTTAGGCAAGCGTCACACGTAATTCGCACACAAGTAGTTGCATTAAAAACAGCATTTGCAGGTGTAGATGTCCCCTTGAGTTCATCAAGCACAAACTGAAGAACTTCAGAAGCATCTTGGTGTTCGTTGTAATTAAAATGCATACCTCGTCTGGTAGAAATCACGCTGGCTAAGGCCCTCAAAAAGTTATCCGGGTTAATTGTCCCCGACACCGTGGAGAGAAGGGATAAATTCAAAGATGTTGCCTTCGTAACAGCTGACAAGAGAGATGTCTCGGCAGCTTGCTAGTGTGAATCATAATTTTTCACTAATTTTCATGGAAATAAT
>WYDI02037432.1:0-30264 GCA_009867235.2 Psittacus erithacus | reverse complement strand
TAGGTAAGATTGGCAATGTATTTCCAATTTTCAATGAATACCTTTATAAGCTTTGAAAAATGTGATTTTTTGGCCTGCCCAATACTCATCTTGCCAGAATTGCTGTTGCCAAAACTAGCGTAAGATCAAAGGAGAGAGGTTTTACCATACGGCATTCACCCTTACCACCAGGTGGTCTTTGAGCTTGAAAGAAAATCCTCTGTATACACTGATATCCACAAAGAGACAATTAACACACAGCACAGCTAATTCTCTTTGGTCCTTAGCATTTTCCAAAAAAAAGGAAGCAGAATGCCCATGCATATGCCACAGCCCATCAGATAGCTACAGGAGCCGCCTACAACCTGGCTTCTAACATGGATTATCAGATGTGGGCTGGGATATCTGCATTGAGCCTAGGCAGAGATGGTTTTTTTATGTAGCATAAGGATTTGTAAATGTAAACCAGTATGTAATACATTTCTAATCAAGAATCCATCTGAGGTTATGGTAATGATAATGATAGCAGTCTTCCTAACTTCTGATTTTGGCATTACTTATTTGAGGGAGTCACTTAGTGTTGGTAACCAAGAAGAAAAGCAAACCTCTGTACTTAATTTCATTGATATTAGTGAAATGTGAATTGTGAATGGTATTAATGTGAATAGTGAAAGAAATCCTCGCCCTCAGTTTATACTCTACATTTGTTTAATTTTTGTCAACTAACTCTCTGGAAATTCATCCTCGAGTGTTTTTCTTAACAGGAAACAGCCTATTTCAGTGGTGCTGATTACTGTTTGAAAGCGGAGAGCGTTTATCTCCTACTCTTCGTTCATACTGTTACAGGCTAGCAAGGCTAAAAAAGTGGAAAATCACAGCTTTAATTGCAGAACTGCAGAATGTACAGCAGGCTGCATGAATGCATTCATCTTCAGATGTCATCCATGAAAAGCTACTTCACTCATTAAATTAAAACTCACTGCAATTTTTAAACATTAAGTACAAAATTAAAACATATTATCTCTCTTTTTATGGGGCGTATGAAAATTTAAAAGCCCATAGAACTTCTTAACCATCACATTTATAAGACCCTATCAACATTTCACATAGGAGGTTTCTGTCTTAAAGGATGAAGAAATCCATATCATAGGAATGTGCAGGTTGTATTCAGGATCTTTCTTTCCAAAATCACAAAAACTGGGTGATCAAAAGATGACTCAAATGAAGTTTGTATTGCTAATTATTAATGGTCATTCCCCAAATCAGGATGTGTACAAAATGAATGACAGAGGGTTTGGTCAATATTGCAGGTGCTTTTTTTTCTATTATGAAAACTGTAATCTTAAAGTATTTTCTTTTCAGCTAATTTGCTAACACATGCATGATCATGAAATCCAAATGCACAGCATGCAGTGCTTGGAACAGCATTCTGGGTATCATACATAACTTTAAATACATAAAGATTTCAGAGTTCTTGTTTGGCATTGTGCTATTTTCAATTTAAGCACTGACTGAAAAACACTTATTTAATATACAGCTTAAATATACACAGATTGTTTTATCTCGTAGCAGAAGCACACTATTTCCTATTACTATTCCATTAAGACTACAGAGATGATTCAACACAACAGTTGTTGTTTCTGTTAAAAGCCTTAATCATATTAATGTTGTCACACCGGTCTTCTCAGCAACCAGAACTTCAGTGAGCACTGACATTTAACACATCACAAAATAAATAGCTATAGTGTTTGTAGAACTCTTTCAAGCAATTGCTTCAGTTTTTTCTCCCAAATTGCTTGTTTGTCTAGGAGCAGCAAGGGAAATTAAATTAGATGTTAATATTCTATCCAAATATTCTGTAATTTCCATCAGTTCCTCCTTAGGAATTGTAAGCTTCTTGCAGCATTCGCTTTTTCTCCCAGAGAAGTCATAAACCAGCTATAATTGCAATTTTCTATGTAAATATTCTTAAGTCTGGATTTATTCACATCCACCAGTCAAGAAATAAAGAGTATTCCAGTACTTCAGGTTCATAGCAAAGCACTTGTCTTTCACAAGGATCTCAAGGTTTAACTCACCAGTGTTGGAGACCAGAACAGCAACTTTGCCCTGCCAGCTGTTTCTCTTCTTCATGTTTCCAGGTAGATCCCGTAAGTTTCAGTCTGGATCAGAGATTAGGAGATGTGATACAGAAAAGCAGGCCTTTTAAAATACTTCCTCCAAGAACTAGGTTACAGTGGTCTGCTTCACAGAATTGAGGCCAAAACATGTGGATGCTTTATTATTCCCAGACGAATAAAATTAAGGAAATTCAGAATTAAAATCAAACTGAAAGTAAAGTAAATTTTGCCATTGTTTGTAACTGGAAACTGATTTGTCAACAAAGGTGTTATCTTCCCCTCTCTGGATTTCTTAGAGTTGTCCTCTACAGGTGTGGGTTTTTTTCTATTGCTCTTAGGTCACATCTGCTTATATATATAAAAGAAACATATATTTTGGTTACAGCGTTTTGTCATAAAAGGCTACTACAGCATATTGTTTCCAGTGATCTAATGGCTGTCTTAAGAGCTATTTCTGAATCTGGGCTCATTGAATACTTGGGGAAGCTGCTGCACTTTTCAGAACAGCCACCTGCTGGGGATGTTGTGTAGTGGAATGTTACTCTTTATCCTTTTCTGAGAAAATTTATTACACGGAATAACACAGAAAAAATTGCCTTTATTTTTTTTTTCCCAAAACTATTTTCTTCAAGTGCGCAGAATCTCGCTAAAATATAGCAGACAGAAATTGTAAGCATCTGTTAATCCATTTCTAATACTATTCAGGAGAAATATATGATGCAGTTTGTTCAATTTCTTAGAGAGTTTTTCCTAGAGTGTGTTTTGATTAAGGATAACCAACTTGCTCACAAATATTTGGAAAATCCATTTAGTTTTAAAGAGTAATACTTATAATTTGGGGCAAGATGCATTCTTGTTTTCAATTTAGACAGCAGAGTTTATTCTTAGGGTAAATCACTCGTAACAGCGCTCCAAAAAAATGAAGTAACATGGTGTTGCAGAAAAGTTCCTGTGATCCTTCTCCTTTTCTGTCAGAACTAAAGTTAAATCTGGGTCATCTTTTGAAGTGAGATACTGAAACCCAGTGTAGTGTGATAGTTATTCAGAGGCAGACAAAAGGACCTCTGGATTATTCCAGGTGTATGGGCAGCTGTATCACAAACTGAGAATGTGGCTGAAGCTCGCTGCAGCTCCTTCTAAACAGGACATAAAATTTTCTTTTCCATGGGCACATGTCAAGGAGACAGTATATACTCATGCCACATCCTAGGATGAAAGTGCTGCCTCACTATAGTTAATCTTTAATCTTAAGAACTAGCACCCAGGTTTTTTAATAGAGACCTTGCTTGGGTTACTATTCTTCTATACAGTTCCCCCTCAGCTTCTTTGCTTAGACACTGCTTTGTATTTGAAATTGTGAAAATTCATTATCTGAAGAGGTTCTGCCAAATAATTCATTATCTTGCCTAAGTTCCAGACCTTAAATGGAGCAGAACAGGTGCAAAGGACTTTTGCTGGTTTCGATGTTGACAGGAATTCCTTCAGAAGGAATTCCAATCTCACTATTTAAAAATACCACAGTGAGCAGTCCTCAACTGCATCCCTCCGAAAGTAGTTTATATTTTGTTTTCCTGTTTCTTGTATTCATATACTTTGGCATCTTGCTAAATCTACTAATGTAAATGATGTAATTTCCATAGTAGTTGTTCCCTTGGAGATGTGTCAGGTAATTGCTATCTCTAACTTAATTTGTCAGAGTCTACCTGGTAAATGAAGATGTTCTCAGTTCTACGTTGGCTGCATATTTAGAATATTTAGGTATTCTAACAGTACTTTCTACTTTGAGTTAAGATTCCAAGCTCCATATTTTACAACAGTGGTATAAAAGAGGCTGCTTTGCTTAGATGAAGGCAGTTAGAGACCTACAAGTTCTTGAAAGTGCATTCAAGAATGACACAAATATTTGAGAGTGCTCTGTGATGATGTCCTTTACTCGAGCAGAATCTGGGGAAATAAGTTTAGGCCACCCTTTGAAAATTTGCTGCTGAACATTTAACAGCACAAATTTCCCTTTGCACAGCAAAATGATCCTCATACAGGATTGGTTTTACTAGCTTAGGTACCCGAGAGCAGAATTTAGCCTTCATGCATTTCCACTGTATTATTTGTAAAGTAGTGGAAATCTTCCCATGATTTTGTTGGATTTGATGACCTCCAGAGGTCCCCTCCCAGCCTCAAGCATTCTGTGATTCTGCAATGTCAGTAGGGGTAAGCACACTCATTTTTGTTAGTTTTTGTTGTGCTCTAATATTTTATGATCTCTACTGCAAAATACTGTGTAGTGATCTTGAAAATTACATTTACCTAAGACATACAAGTTATGTGAGTAGAAATTCAGGTGTACCGTTCTATATTGCCTTTGCTTGCATGTGTCAAAAAGCTCTAAAATACATTATTAAAACTGTATTCTAAGTCTCCAGATTACTTAATTCAAAACAGTTAAAATCAGTTGTAAGATGAATGCTTTCTAAGTGTACTAAAAATATGATCTCACAAATTCATCAGGAAGAAATTTTAGCCCTGCTTCTGATCTTTTTTTTGCCATTCCAAGTCAAGCCTTTTGAGTGCACTACAAATTGTAATCTGACATCATAACTTCAATTTTTATGAAGCCATTCCTCATGAAAAGCTTCCATATGTTTCCCCATAAAAGATTATGAACTAATATGCAATTCCTGATGGTCTAGAAAGGATAAATCAATAAAATCATGTGAGAGAGAAGTTGACCAGTTTTCAGTACTTTCCATAATGGGTATATTACAAATAATTTTGGAAAATATGCTCTAAACCTTCTTTTACCTTCCCTGTGGAAACACTAGTAACAATATGGAACAGGTTTTGTATTAGAATGGAAGGTGCTCATAACAGAGCCAGCCTTTTCTCAGATACTGAGTGGTAATATCGGATAATTCAGAAGCAGGAAAACTCTTTCTACATTTTGTCCCCTAGTATTTCATTACTAAGTATTACAGTCCCACCTTCATGAGAATGTAGTTAGGAGTGAAAATACCCTGAAGTCATTCTGTTGTTTCCTGCAAAACTGAATGCAAAAGCTCGTTATAGCCCTGTTTTGGTTTTGGCTGCAATAGAGTTAATTTTCTTCCTAGTAGCTGGCACAGCAGTGTGTTTTGGCTTTAGTATGAGAATAATGTTGATAACACACCTATCTTTTAGCTGTTGCTAAGAAGTGCTTACCTTAAGTCAAGGGATTTTCAGTTTCCTATGCTCTGCCAGTGAAGGGATGCACAAGAAGTTGTGAGAGAGCAAAGCCAGGACAGCTGGTCCAAACTAGCTGAAGGGATATTCCGTATCACAGAACATCATGCTTAGTATATAAACTGGGGGACCTGGCCAGGACCTTCTAGTTGCTGCTCAGGGACAGTATGGGCATCGGTCAGCAGCTGGTAATTGTAATGTGCATCACTTGGGGGTTTTTTCCCTATTTTCCTTGGGGTTTATTCCCCTCTCTCCTTTTCATTATTGTTGTTATTGTATGTTACTACATTTCACATATCAATATATGTTCTTGCCTTATCCCATGGGTTTTTCTGATCTTCCTCCCCAACCCATAGGGGTTGGGGAACAGGCAGTGAGCGAGCGGCTGCATGGTGCTTTGTTGCCACCTGGGATTAAAACCACGACAAGCCCTTTTACTGAGCTCCCCAAAGCCTTCATCTGCAGAGTTGCTAAGATATTTCTGTTAGCTATATTTTACAATCCCTGTATGAAAAACATCAATGAAAGAAACTATATAAAACAAAAATGGAGGGGTAGGGGGGAAGAGAGGGGAGTATATTGACTACACTTTGTATTTTTTCTTTTTTCCAAAATTCTAAGCAAAATCTATGGGAAAATAGTAACAAACTGAAGTCTTCTTTTGATGGTACTAATAAGGAGAGGGTGACCTCTCTAGAACATCTCCTTCCCGTGTATTAAATTGAACAGCCAAAGAACTCCTTTGGACTTAGAGCCGTTTGATGCGCAGAAATGCACAACACCTGAAATGGTCAATTCCACCTGCAGAAAGCATTGTATCGGTTTAAAGTATAATAAACAAGGAAAACCAACAGCAAGTAACGTGGCTGAAGAGCTGTCTGCATCTTCAGTAGGGTCTCTAATAATGTCCTTCATCCAGGTCATTAGACACAGTGCAGAGACTCTGGAAATGTTCACAGTATCATAGCATCATAGAGTAGTTTGGTTTGTTAAGGACCTTCAAAGGCCGTCTGATCCAGCCCCCCTGCAACAGTCAGGGACATCTTCAGCTAGATCAGGTTCTCCATTTTAAAAGCGTATCTCCGCACTGGTGGGAATGCTTAAGCTCAGGTCAGCAGATGTGAGTAGGTACGTACTGTCATTAGCAGAGCAAAACTGTCTTCAGTTTCTGAGGGTCTTATACTGAAGTGTCTGTAAAGTGTCAGCAACAAAGATAATGGGTCAGGTTAAGGTTTATCAGCTGGTTCAATCCCTAAGAGTAAGTACCTTTTAAATGCTTTTTACTATAGCTAACGAGGGCTCCTCCACCCCCTGTTCAAACAGAAGTTGTGCGTTCCGCTCTAGTTCATTTTGTTCCACCAGTATTGTACCAAGTGTATTTGGCACCATTCTCTTCATCCATCCATCCATCAGTTGAGTATTATTGCTGACCCATGTGGCAGAACTGTCCTTTGTGTATCTAGGACTCTTCAGCACAGTTGCACTGCTGCTAGACCTAGGCCATGGGATGTGCCCTTGGTGTGGGGAGAAATGTCTGCTCCTTCTGGCTGGCCATGCTTTTGTAATGCAAGGGCTAATAAATGTATGTGAATTAATGTATGTGCTCTGGAGCTCAGCTAAGCATATGTATTTCCTAAGCTCAGCTATCTACTCTTGCCCTTCTCTGTGTGATAATACGCTGCTAAAACTATGCTGGTTTAGGATGCTATGCCAGTGATTTCCCTATCAAATTCTACCATTTGTGGGATGATATTCCCCTTGGAACAAGAGATGAAGGTGGAAGGCAGGCTAATTGGTTCAGCACTCCCCCACTGCCTCTGAGCATTAGGCACTTAGCTGCAATAATTGTGAAACAGAAGAATTTACCCTTGAGTTATAAACTGGTATCACAGGACTCAGTAAACAGTATATACTTCATGAACTGTCAGCTATTCAGAGTACTGTCATATGTTTTTACCGTTTCAATGCACTTTTCCAACTAATATCTGTAACTAATGTAGTTTCCATGTTAAGGTGGCATAATGTTCATGGAGCAGGGAGAGGTTGGTGGTTTTTTCTCAATAAATCTTTGCCAGGAAGCTGCTAAATAACAGCTGTATTTCAGAGCCCTGAAGAGCTGTGTCTTAATATTAATGTCTCCTTTGCCCAATTTAGAACCAGTAAGACCTTATACTAAAAGCTCTTCCCATTACTGTAACTGCACCCGCTGCAAAAATAAGAGTTAACTTTTACACAAAACAACAGAACGAGCGTAAAGCAGTAATCTCTGTATGATGTGCACCGACAGAATAGCATTTCTCAAGAAATTTGTTTGACTACAGAAATAATATCCTAGCATCTTGAAAGTGTCCACAGTGGTTGCTTCAAAGAGATTGTTTAAATTAAGCATTAAGATTTCTATTGCTAGCATACACCTCTAAAAATTGAATATTGCTTTTGCAATTTGGAGCATAAAGCAGCAGGATATAAAGCAGCAGACACATTTTTGGTGGGCTTTAGCAAAGCGTGATTCCAATTTGGAAAAAAAGAGGAAAGACAAAGTCTTCATTGCCAACTGAAAAAAAGAAAACAGAAGGAAATATAATTCTTCTGAATTGATTTCCACACAGAATTGTATATTTCTGGAAAACTGATGTTTTCTCTTTAATATCATGCTCACACTTCCCTTCTTTTTTGTGGTATTTGCAGAGAGCTTTCTCCCTTTCTTGAGCACAAGTTTTTGTTGCAGATTTTCTTTCAAATATTCAATGAGTGTTTTAACGCAGACAAGTAAAAATTTGAGTGAGCTTCTAAATTACTGTAAATGCCCAAGGCTCTTATCGAACCTCTGTCCTGGTGGTGGTTGGTGGGACATAAGAGAATTAATTTGCTTTACCCACTATCTGCAATGACAATCAGTGTCCACATATATAGTCATGTAATAATCTCAAACCATTTTCCCATTTTGCAGGCGATCATATCAAAAGACTAATGAACTTTCAACCTCTCCTTTGTCTGCAGTTTGATGTTGATGGGTACTGATTAGGGTTGAATGTTATCATCCTTGTCCTTTTCAGAAGCTGTTGTGGACTTCTAGAAGAGACTAAGTGAGGTCTCCTTCTTGTAACTATCTAACTTAATCAGAGACATTTTTGAAGTGACAGACTATCTGGATTGGATTAAATTGCCTAAAACAACACTAGATGGCTACTCATAGATACCCAGTTAATACTGCTTTTCCTCTTCCTGCCACTTACAAAGAGTGCAGATCTCCTGCAGATGTTGTCAGTTCTGCCAGTCAAATATGGATGTTGATTTTCTAGAGCATCTCAAATGACACAAAGATTTTACACTTATGCAATTGAGTCTTTGAAGTGTGAGAGTAAAACATTATTTGTATGTATTCCTTAATTTGCTGCTTCTAAAGCCTCAATAATTTTATTCCTCCAGCTCTCAGTATTCACTGATTGAATTGCTCCAAAATTTGCTGCTCCTGATTTTTATTTCTGAATATGTACAATAAGTGAAATGAATTTGAGTGTGTCTTCATTACTTCCTATAACAAAGCCACTTATTATAAGATCGCTAAGAAACAAGTTATTTGGCATTTAACACCATTTAAATGTAAGAAAATGTCGATGGTGAAGCTCGAGCTGTTTGGCTTTTCTGAAGCTTTGTACATATGGTATGTGACTCACAGTGGGTGTACTTTATGGCTGGTATAATTCCTATTTTGAATCAGAGAAGCAGAGTTTTATTTGGGAAGTCTGTGTGTTCATTATTTAGCCTTCACGTTTTCAGATGCTGTTTAGTACTGGACATCTTGGAGCTACTGAAACAATTTCCCCTTTAAATATTGAATTTCTGTGTATTTCATTCTGGAATCTCTATTCATGATTACTTCTGAAAGCATTTTAAAAGAAAAGCCGTGGATTTTGGCAACGCTTTTACAAGGATGCTGAAGGCTTTTCAGGATTGGTCAGAGGGAAAACTTTTATGCCTTGTCTCTCACCATCATAGATAAAAATACTGCATCCAGAGCACTAATTAAATTAATTCTTTTCCCACAGACTGTAGAAGGTCTAATAACAAATTTAAAGGGCAAGTGTATTGAGAAGAAACAATAGAACTCTTGCTTGAAAACTGCAGAAAAAAATTCAAAGCTCTTTTAAGCTACTTTAAGTTCAGCAAATACATATGTGTGTTTTGATGCTAGATTTTCCTCTCTGTATTTTATGAGTTAAAAAGCCAAACAAACAAACAATTATTGCATTAATTTCAAGAGGGCCATTTATTTTTCTCATTGTATATAAATATTAAGATGTTTTCTTTCTCTTAAAAGAACAATCATGTAATACCTGCAAGGTGATGAAAACAAACTTGCCAATGCCTAAAATTTTGAATGGATGCTTGCTCGATGTACTTGCAAAAAACCCTAAATTATTCTGATTTTCAATTTAAATTTATTGTAAGATGGGAGAATCTTGACTCTGTGCCTTTAAGCACGATGTGTAGAGCTGTCATTTCAGATCCATCTTCAATGCTGGCATTAACTAAGCATTAACACGAGCTAGCTGAAATAATGTGTCTAGATCTCTGTACATATGCTGAAAGCTGAAACGGTGGATCAGATGATAGAATCACTATCACATATCATTACTATAATAGATATGTCACAAGTACTTATTTTAAAAGAGGCGGATGAGATAATAATTGTTTCCAGAAATAAAACTATACATTTAGGCAATGAGAAGAATAAAAAGTTTATTATATTGAAAGTGTAAAATGTGTTAAGCTTCTTGTGAGAGCAAAGCAGAAAGGGGCCATGTCTGTTCTCCTGGTTTTGGCCTGCATCCATATATTGACAATTGTTAGGAGATGTGATAGAAGCTCTGACTGATATTGCTGCCCTGGCACAGAAGTCAGTAATGTAGCTGCAAATTCTGGTTCCCCTTCTCCTCTTGCCTGACATGACTTCTTTCAGGTGCCTTTAAAATACTAGACTAAGCACACCTTTGGTGGTATAGCTTCACCTCTACTGGTCTCTCTTTGGTTTGTATATAAAACTGTAAAATGCTTCTTTGGCATAGTTATTTTGGACTGCATTATGAATATCCAGTAGTTGTAATTTGCCTTTAAAATACCAATTTTTTTCAATTCCTAGAGGTGCTGGAATTCTTCATTTGCAAAGTATGCAGAAAACAACCTCGTTCTGGTTAAAGCTGTATATTGTATGACTTGGTTAAAAAGCAACAAAGACTTTTAACTGCTTTTCATAAGATCTGTTCCAGTGAAACCGTTAACTCTGCATAGATTTGGTTATTCTTTCTTTAAACAGTCGACTTCTTTTATCAGCCAAAGAACAAGTCATTTGATTAATGATCATTTTTATCTCTTTGAAAGGATCCTTTCCGACCATTGGGGTGAAGTCTCTTTCGAGATTCCTGAGGGCGGGATTTTTAAATAGCATCCTGGCCTCACATCCAGTGTCAGGGGGTGGATCTTTACCCCCCAGCATTTCCTCTGGTAGGTATTCCAGCCTGTTCCCCCGCCATCAGTCTTTCCTTTCACCATTTGCCCCATGTCTCCACACATCTTAGGGAAAGAAAATTTGGTATTGGTCTGGCAGGGAGACTAGATGTTCCTTCCAATAAAAAGCCAAACTGAAAGGAAATGGGAAAGATAAATTACTTTTCAGGAACTAGCCTGAATCAATGTAAAAGAGAAATTATGGGAGAAACTGATCTATTGTTAGGTGATCAACCTAAATATTGGAGGAGAAGGCCTGGTATTCTCTAGTCATACACTTCATGAAGCATGCCCACGTGCACCGAAGAAACATAACTTTAAGAATGCCTCTATAAAATCACAGATTTTATGTGCTTCTGTGACTGTTCCCTAAAAATTTTCATTCCCTTGCTAAAAAATCGAAGCAAGACAAATTTGTAAAAGGAAAATGTAAGTATGTATTGATGTAGTAATTATGTACTGATGTATTGATTAAATCCTTTGTATGCTTCTGTAGTTGCAACTTGTATTGCATGAAAACAGCGTTAACATTTATCAGTAACTTTTATGACAATATGAACTACTATAATTCTCTTAAAATGAGTGAGAATGCCCCATTGTCTGTGTTGCCAGTGTGGCACTCTGCACTGCCTCTGGCAAGGTCCCCAGCAGAGGCACAGCTGATGATGGCATGAGGGACCCCAGAGGGTTGTCATAAGGTTGAGTGTAGGCCAAGAATGAGAACACCATGCCAGGCAAACAGGCTGCTATCAGATACTGGGCTGAAACAGGAAAGGACAGGTTAGGGGCATCCTTTCCCAGAAAGGCTGTATGTCTTTCCATTCTCTTTTGGAGCTATTAAACACCATCTTCCATCAAAACTAAGAAATGAAGAATAAATACATGTGCCTTAATTGCAGTTAAAACTGGATCAAAATTCAGTTCTGCTCCTTTGCAAATTACATATTTCTGTGTAAAATTAGTCTGTACATGGGCCAATGTCACATTCGTATCCTTTCAGAACATCTTACCTCTAATGTTACTTAGTTTTCCTTAAAAAGAAAAATCTCTTATGGTAAAAGTAGGGAAAAAAATGAAAAATTACATTCTGTTATTGATTTGCTGTACAAAAGAAACTGTTCTACTTCTTTCTGTTCCATTTTATGTATTGCAGTAATTATAGGCCTCACTAATACAAGATAATTCTTTTCCTTTTTTCTTAGTGGTATTATGTCTTTGTTTATTTCTTTCTTTAAATAGAAGATCCTCAGCAACTTTGATGTCTTTTCTTTTGACTGTTTGGGTGTCTTTTTCTAACAGTTTGTTAAATACTTTCATATTTTTCTCCTTGGGATATCAGAGTGTTTAATAACCCCTAGGCTATTGGCAGTCAAAATCTCAATGAGACTGGTATCTGTAACCAGACAACTGTGTGGAAGAGGAAATAGTCCAGGTCCCATAAAATTCTCTGTTTTGAATGTAGTGTTATGTATAGCATAAATCTATTAGATTACAAATGGCTTAACTGCACTCATGAACTGGCAAATCAACTGCGTATCTACCTACAGGTTTATTTTATCAGGTCCACAGGACTGTTTTCTGAGTGCTTGTAAAGCTTTTTATCACAATTTTTAAACTTAAATCAGAAGTCTTAAATGTGATTTCAATATTTCTTACTATTAAATGTCTTTTACTAAGAATTCTGATTCAATCTCTTGAAATATTCAAAACAGAGAAAAAATTGAAATGCAGCTACATGATGTGCAACATATAGCCTAGCAAGGTAATGGAAATACATGTTATTGTTTGATAGTAGCAAGAACAGCAAAAAAGCAACCCCACAGAAAGGGAGAGACTGCCCACCTTTTGGATAGTGAGGATTGCCAGGTGCTTGAAAGCCAGTGAAGAACTGCAGTAAAGGTGATGGACGAGACATGTTCCTTTGAGAAAGAGTGCATATGGGAAGCCAGGTGGCATGAAACTCCATAGTACAAGTCAGAAATTGCTGTTAACAAATGTATCCTAACAATCTTGCCTGTAGGGCTGCTATTTAACTCTTTATTTTTTACTTTCGCATATTCATACTTACATTAAGCATAATCTTAATTCTGAATTGCTTCTTTTTGTTACAGAGATGACCAGAGGATGCTATTTCCATTTCATGATAACTGTCTAAATTGCTAAAACCAACTTTGCCATGCATGTGAGGAAAAAACCCATACGTCTAGTGCATTTATTTTTTTTAAGAGGTCTGTTGAAGGGAGTACTGATGTGAGAGACTCAGAACTGAAACTCTTTACTGTGTATGATTCAGTGGAAAATATAAGTTCATCCTGGTATCATGAATCACTTAATACAAACAGAAGGGATGTACCCTTTGTTCCTTTGTATTGAAAACTACTGCACTAAACACCTGACCTTTTTTCTGACTATTGCTTTACCAAGGAACAAAGACACCCAAGGCAGTAATGCTCCAAGAAGGTATTTAAGCAGTGATGTCTGTGTTATCATGGCAGCCTCTGGCTGTTAGAACAGCAACAGGCAGGCTAAATCAATTTCCCACTGCAGTCTTGATGCGGCCTCCAAGGCTTCCCCTCTCATTAAAAGTGAGAGGATTGCTGTTTGTGTATTGGTACTGGAGGGAGGCATGCTCAATTACTGCTTTTGCTAGCACAGTGACCCCACTTTCATTATCTGAGATGTTGGGCTCATATTGGCCAGCAGCTTTCATAAGCCTACCAGAAGTACTTAATGTTTAATAACTTTCCTGAATTATAACATAATTGCTTCACATATAGCTTTTGTGTAAAATTTCAGTGAATTTAACTACATGGAAGGCTTAAAATGCCTGCATTATTCTGCTATTACAGTCATTGGAACAAAGATAATGGGATGGCTTTTATTTTCCAAAACCTTTAACTCAAGCTAAGTGGCAGATTTACTCCAAAATAGTTGGCAAATTTATTCCTTACTAAAGACAAAATGCTTTTACATCTTTTCTTTCTCTACAAAATCCCCCGCAGATGTTTTACAGGAAACACAGAAATAAACTGGAAAGCATGCTATAAATAAGTGTTTGAAAATCAGCTTGGCAGGGCAATGTAGCTGTTGGTTTCCTTTTTCCCTTTTTACTTTTCATTCAGTAGTTGTGGGGAGTGTGTTTCTTTTACCATTGCACTGACAGATGATGTTTTGTTTTGTGTAATATGGTGTCTGCTTTCGCACTCTGCAAAGGTTCACTTACGTAAAAGGTATCCTCATTTAGCCAACTTAAAGATTAATTTATGCTGCTGGCATGAGGCATTAAGTCTTTCTGTATAAGTAGATTGCCTCAAATGTAGGTGGTTTTTAAGCCTAGACACAACTATGTGCATGCAATAGTGCTTGTATTTGATAGTTACATCAGAAGTCTGTCTGCTGTACTGCCATTTTACTAGAAGTAAAGCGTTTGGAGGCCTGCAAATATCTATCCTAGATTTTTGCAAAAATAAGCCCATTTTCAGACAACAGCTCCTTTTGATTTATTGATCATTTATGTCACAAATTGCTTAGTTTCTAATTACCCCACCTGTTAGTCGTACAAATTCACATGACTTAGTTGATGTGGGTCTATAATGACAGATGGATTCACATAAGTAATAAGTGTATTTTCTCATGTGGTATCCTTACATATATTAAATAGAATTCTCAAACCATTTAGCAGTTTACACTCCTCATCAGACTTGCACTGGCACGAGCTGTGGAAGTTTACCCCTTCCTTTTAGTTACACGCACACAAATACACACATATATACGCATGTTGTGAAAAACCAAATAACTAGATTGCCAGTGCTACATCTGTTTTTCAAATTCCAGCTCTTCCAAACTAAGTTCAGTGTTATTTGTTCCATTTGGGGGAAATTCTTAGCTTACTGCTCTTGCTGTTGTTGGCAGCTCTTGATTTCAGTCGTGCGTACAGGCTTTCTAACATAAATGCATACCCATATTGCCTGGCAGAGTTACGGATAGAAAAATGTATGGCATGCTGCTGTCTTTGAAGAGTGTCAGACAGATTGTTAAGCTTGCCCAGCTGGAAAGGAAGGGAGGGAAAGCAAATGCCTTTCCTACTGTTTCTTTCAAGCTGAACTCCTTTCCTGAGTTTTTCTGTTCGCAAGAACAACTAGAAATGGGTGTCAGGATATGAGGAACCATGGAAAAGTTCCTGTTAAGCAAACCTCCCAGATCCCTTTCATGCTGTTCAGCATTCAAACTACATTGGCAGGAGAGGGAAAAAAACCCATCAAAATTATTCTTTACACATACATCTTTCTATGAACATCAGTGTTGTGATTTGTTTGTGAAATCTTCTGATCACCCCATGTCGTCAGCAGCTGGATCATTGCCCCGTATTTCATTCACAAAGCACAGGACTCCTATTCCACATGCAGTACATTGTACAGAGGATATCCCCCTTTCACTGTTTTGCTGCCTGATTTTCTATGACTGTCTAACATACATTGTAATGTTCACATTTATTACAGGGAGCTTCTCAGAGAACTCAGATATAACTGTAGAATACCAAACCAGATGATTATCAGTTTTCTTTTTCCCCAGAATTAGTATTTTATTACCATTTCCAAGTGCACCTGAGTGAGCCCATTATTCTCGATATTGTATAAACCGACAATTGAAAGCAAATTATATTGACAGATCCTTATTGAGCAAAATTACTCAACAAGAACCATCAAGGAGCCATTGTTCGTAGTGAAACTCAACTACAGTTATTGGTACTCCGATAATGAGAAAAGTAACTTCTTTTTTTTTTCAGTTAGTGTGTTTTCCCCTACGCTAGATTCCAGCATCCAAACTGCTGTATTTGTTATCAAATGAAAATTGCTATTCCTTTCTCTGTAACTAACAAATTGATTCTTTTATTGCATATGCATTTTCTAGTATATCTAAAATGGCTCTTCCAGTTTATTTTTTCCAGCCTAAATGCTATTTCACTGGCATGTCTAACCTATAAACCCTACAACTAATACATAACGGTGTGTATTTTCTGATGATAGAAGTCCAATGAATACGGACTTTTCCATTAGGCAGGCAGGAAGTACTTCAGAACCAAAATACAGATTGAGCAATAGGTAACATCAGTAGTGAGCTAAACTTTCTTTTGTGTGCTGCTCCATCAGGGTTTAGCTTGAACTAGAACTGGAATTAAGCTCTGAGCATAGTACAGGGTGTGATAAAAGGAGGTCGTTCTCCACCCTTGCTAAACAGCAGTTTCCATGCTTAGATGGTCATCATAAACAATTCCAAACATTATATCCCTGGAAGTTCAGAAGCGTTTATTGACATATGTGGTCATTTTCACATAATGTACATCACTGTTGCATATTTTCAAAAACCTGACTACAGAAAAGGTGGTAATTTACTGTAAGAAGCATGTGAATTGAAGCAACTTGCTGTTCATTACTAACAGGAGCAGAAAGCTAGGAAGAGGAGAGCTGGAGGAGCCTGATGGATACACACAGAAACGTATCTGTAAACAAGCACACATTTGTAAATAACACAGTTATTCTTTGTTTCAAGATGAAAGGGGAGGGAGGAAACCTGAACTCCCTTTTTAACGCAGCAGTAAAGCATAGGGTGTGAAATCAGATCCAGATTGTTTGGGTTTTTGTGAGGTGGCAGTTGGAGGGAATAGTTAACTTGTATATAATGTTTAGGGGTTTTGGTCTGTTTTAGGTAGGAAGCCAGTGTACCTTCCCCAGATTGAACTTGCTGAAATAACATTCCTATGTGTATGGAAAATAATCTGCCTAACTCTATAGATTTTGCACACTGATATTTAACAAGCCTGTTTAGGTACCTTATAGAGTTGGTGAACACTAGACAATTCTGGTCTGGCGCACAGGACCTGTTTGTGATGTCTAGTTATGAAAATTTGACTCCTTCCACTGAAATGCGTTTTTCTTTCCCAGGAAAAAACCTAGTTATTGCTAGCTATGTCTGCACAGTTACAGGAGTAGTGTTATGGGAGATGAATGCTTTTGGTTTTCTTCTTCATGTGTCAAAGAGTTTCTGTATTTTTATTACGTTTTCACGATATATATGCTTGTCTATAAAACTCTGCATCTGAAGTTTGCTACTGGATCAATCTTCATTATAACTCTGGTTTTTGTTTATGATCAAAATCAGAGTTGAAGGGAGAAGCTTGAGAATGTGTGCCTTCATGTCCTGAGGGTAGAAAACCTGAAAGGGAAGTAAGAAAAAAAAACCCAAAGAGATCACAAAAAGTTTAGGTCCAGAGCATAATTTATTTGTTAGAGCCCTGACTCATGATGTTTTGTTTTCTCAATTCTGGATTTAGTAATTCACACGTTACAAAGCTTCCTTTGTGGATTTTAGAAACTTGAGGAGTATTGATGCGTGGCCTCCAGTGCCTCTTGAAATGAGAAATAATGCCTTTCTCATCTGTAGAAAGCAGCAAGACACTCATAAATAATGAGGAAGGAGGTGGTGGCTCATCAGTTTTGTATAGCTCAGAAGTTTAAAGTTTATGTAGACCAGAGGGAAACAGGAGCAAAACATGTGCTGAAATAGTAAATGGGAAGAAGGATGTTCTGAAGTGCAGGACATGTCAGAATCTTCTAAAGCTCACAATCAGGCATAGTAATGAAAATCGCTCTGTTAGTCTTATCTCTTTAGCTTTAGAAGGAGGTAAGTTTGTGGGGAAACAAAATCAGAACATGGCTTTAGAGTGAAAAAATGCCTGATAATGAGGTAGTTTTCTGAGACGTGAGTTCTGACTTGCAGAAGTTATAAAGCAATATTCTCTCACATGAACTAGAGAACCTATTCCAACCCTTGCTGTTTTAAGTGGAAGAGTAAGTACCCTGTGTTTATGTTACTAGATCTATTGACATAATAAGTATTAAAGATTTCATTATAAGTAAAGACTATAGAAATGAACAAGTAGTAACTATATTCGTTTTGGTGGACTAATCTTACATAAAAAATTCATTAAAGTAGGCTTTGCTGCATTATTTAAAATGGCAACAGGAGACAACAAGCTGACTATTTTGGCATTAATATGACTCTTCAAATTCTCCTCCTTATTCATCACTCTACCACACAATTAAATGCCACACTCTCAAAATCTTGTGTTGTGGAAAAAGAAAAGGAGAGCCAAGAATATATACAGTGTAAGTTTTAATTGTAATTCACATCTCACATTGTTCTGCAGTGTTTGTGTTTTTTCTTTTTTGTATTTCTGCGTATCAGAAAAAATGTCAAGCAGATTGATCAGTGCAAAATACAAAATGGCAGCGTATTCTGAGGTGGCATGGCATCAATACAGATTATGCTGGTTTTATTAGGGTGGCATTGCTGTGCAGCTGGGTGGGAGAATTCCAGTGAAAAGCTTCCTTAGGGAAGAAAACCCCCCTTGGTAAAACCAGTCAGCTTCTTGTCACAAGGCAGTAGTTGCATTCAAACAATGAATAACTCCTGCACCTTCTACAGGTTCATCTAAGTTCTGAGTAATTAAATTCATATCCTTTTCCTGCATCATGCCTAGCACCAGTACTGCACTTGGGTGTTGAGTCTGTTTTTCTGAGATGGTGGGAGTCTGAAATGGATTTGTCAGAGCCAGAGTTACTCCATATGAAAGGAGATAAAGCTGCTTTAGCAGATAGCCCACACACATTTCTGAGCTGGGAATATTTACAGCTTCACAGCAAGTATGATGAAAACAGTGAATGTGGCTATGGTGTCAGTATATGTCATGTATAAATACAATTATAATTTCATATTGTTATCTTAAGTATGTAGTAAAGTGACAAATCTATTACACTAAGGTGCTGCAAATGTGATATATACATAGCGTATAAAATCCGTATTTGGGGTTAAGACCTGTTGCCTCAGAACACTCTATAATTCTTATACTTTAAACATCTATTTTCTCATAGTATTTCTTGCTCCAGCGCTGCTAGGTATCCAGAACTGCTACAAGAATGATTTGTTTGACTGATTTGGTCATTGCATCCATCTTCAGACTTTTTTTGCTTTATCCTTGCCCAGTTTGAACATAAAGTTCTATGTTCCCCTCCAGCAGCATCCACAGCTTTTAGCTCCTAGATGCTCTTGACCTTTGTCATTTATTCCAAGTCCTCAGCGCAAGATTGCACTTTCTTCAGTTTCTTTTTTCCTTACCTTTTCTTATGTGGACTTTGACTGTAAAATTAACTCAGTTCTTTCTCAGGTCCTTCTACAGTGCCTATGCCTGTATCTGTGTGTAAATACTCACCTGCTCAAGTCTGTAAACTAGAGTCTGGCTGTCCATCTGCTGGTGAGGTGCCCACATGATGCAGATGGGGCTTATCATCAGTCACAGGAGTGTCTTTTGGTCCATGCTCTCTAGTTCCCTGTGGCTACACGTGAGCTCTCGCAGGTGCTTATGTGCTTATGTAGCAGGCTCACTCAGCACTGGCATCACTATCTCTGTGCTGCAGCCTGTGTCATCCTTCTGAGCCCTGAGTGTTTTCCAAACTTCCATCTGTACTGCTTCCCACTGCTGTATGTCCTTAAACCCATTTCTTCAAGCAAAGATGTCCATGTTTTATACATGTAAGCAACCATAAATATATGAAAATAATTTGATGCCTTCTTCCAGAATTGCATTAGCCTACCCTGTGATAAAATAATAGAAGATTGCTTCTCCATTTCAGAGACTTCTGTGACCCTCACTTTTATTCATTCCTGTCCTTTCTTTGAGGATGAAGAATTCATCTTTTTTAATACCATGAAAGCAACAAGGATTTTCATAATCTAAGTAATAGTCTTTTTTCTTTTTGTCTAGAGGCAAACATTATGCTAGTTCAGAAATCTCCCAGTATTATTTTTCAAACTCAACTTTGTTGTCCTTTTTGAAGCAAAAGCAGCATTCTGTCTCTGTACAGGGTTCAGCACAGACCTTCATCTTTTCTGGACTGCTCTTTGCAGCTCAAATGAAATGACATCAACTGATGTCATCCATAGCCTTCTGTCTTACCAACAACGTTGTTCAAGACAAGCCCTGGGTTGGCTGCCACCCTCTGACTCTTTGGTGATTAAGTATCTCAGATTGCAGTCTGATCTGTCCCACTGCATGTCCTTAGGACTGGTGACTTGGTTTCTGGACGGAGACGCCCAGTGTTGGATGCCCTCGGATGTGCCAGTCATCTGCTCATCTTCACATCTCATCAGCTTCTCCAGAGCAAAGTGGTCCCATTCCTGTAACTGTTTGTGGAGAGTCTGTTCATACAATGCAAATGCACAACAGAATCACTCACGTGCCTCTCCATGGTTCTGGTCTAGGGAAGAAAATACAACATTGTGTATTGGTAACCAAACACAGCCTGGTTGGGTATACTATATTGACTAGATGGAGAGGCCCACTTGATTTCCTGAGCCTGTTCTTCCTACCACACCTCTGAAATCAAGATGATTCCTATCTTAATATTTCCTGATGCTTGAGGTACTTATATTTGTAAAATGTTTGGACATCCTCGTATGAAAGTTGCAAACCTATAAAATTATTGGAAAAGAATTGTTTGCTGGGAATAGAGCCTGTGTGTTACTGCTTTGATGATAAATATACCCACTGCAATCTGCTGTGTAGCAGATTTTTACTATACCTTCAAGCAACTGAAACAATAGCTGAGGTATTTTTGATCTACAGGTACTCCAAAGACAAGTACTATGCTGACTAGAAGTCTCACTGTATTGCCTGTCACAATCCATCTTGGAATACATAAATATCTTCAGTGATACATCAGTCTTGCAGCCAAAATAGGATGGCTTTGATCAAGTGCTGGCACACTGAAGGATTATTTGAGAAGTTAGTGCTAGGATCCAGATTTAATATTTTTGCTTCAGATAATCAAGTGATGGAGCTGGGTTCATTTTTGTGGTGTCTTGACACAATCTTGCATCAAGTGCTTTTGAGATTTAGGTAGGACGGCAAGTGATGCAGACTGAGTCTGTGGGAAGCAATCAGCCTAAGTGAGTAAATTTATAGTTCACCAAAATTCCCGAATATGTAATGATCTCCAATATACAGGAACCTGTTTGAAGACAAATGCTGCTTATTTTGGTGTGTTTACCAGATCATGTTATTCCTGTGCTATCATGTAGAAGAGCTGGTTTTCTGTTAAGGCTTATGATTTCAAGTGATTGAAGGAGCACATCAAGCAGTTCAAAAACTCATTAATATTATCCAGTGAAAAATACTGAAATCTCTTTCATAAATCCACAGAGAAATTACTTTACAGAGGACACAGAGAAGTTACTTTAGCCTAGAAGCTCATACAGTTGTTCTGAGCAAAATGAAGAACAGTTTGTTGGGTTTTTTTGGATAGGGGAATACTTTGTGAGAGCACATACAAGAATTAAAAATTGCTTTTACAAAGTAAATGTGAAAATAATTTGCGTTGCAGGATATGAATCTAAGGAGCATAAAAGATACAATGAGAGCCTATGTACCTCAAAAATGCCTTACAAAATACATTCTAGAAAGTGTAGGGCACCGAGGACTACTAACAGGAAACTAGGGGCACTGTTTTGAAGCTCAACAGCTCCATTTGTCATTCCCTTCAAATGCAGATCTTCCACAAAGGTCTTTTAATTGTTGATTTACCCAGAACAATTTATTGCAAGTTGCTGTTGTCTGCCACAATTTAGACATTACTACTTGCTTGAGAGAATTTCACATACAGTAAGATCCTGTAACATCAGACTGCTGTTTGTTTACTTCTCTAGATTGTAGAATATTCCTTTCACATGGAGATGTCAGCCCCTCGGCAGTCAGAAAATGGTAAAAGTAAAGGGATCTAGGACATTCATGTGCTTGAAACTAAAGAGGCTAGGCTATACAACATCATTATTAGCAAGCTGAATAAAGAAAACATCAATTTTTAAAATGCTGTGACGTCTAAGAGCTTAAAACTGATGTATTGTTTAAGCTGATAATGCAAAACCAGGGCACAGCCAATGGGTGCAGATGAGTATAAATTGATTTGGTGGCAGATGTACATCTGCAGCTGACATCAAGCATTCAATTAAAGAAAAGAAGCTGGTAATTCTTCTCACTTGAGAAAGGCAATCCAAAGATGTAAAGGCATCTGAGAATTTTCACGCAGAAAAAAAGTGTACTACTGTGCAGTGTTATGAAGCACTGTTGTGTTCACTGAGGACCTAAACATCAGGGTGAATACAGAAAGAACCCCAAATTTTATTAGAAGAAGTGAAAGATTATTGTGAGGAACTCCAGAAAAACTAGACTAAGCTACATGAGCGAACATCACCAGGGTGTCTGGAACTCCAAGCCCACATTTCAGGACAGAGAAATGGCCCATTCACTCTTTTAAATTTAAGGTTGGCTTTAAGACCTCACAAGAAATAAATACCTGGCTGTGGCTTATTGTACGTAGTGGGCAGTTTAATAAGCACCTCTGCTATTAGCCAAGCTGAACAGAAAGTTAGCATGCACAGAAATGGACAGTTGTGCTGTAAGAATCATAATGCTCTTCCACGCTTTCTCACCATGAATACTGTGTGTTTCTCATCTCCTTTTCCAAATAAAACACAAACATAATTTGAGAAGCGCAGAGAAAAAAAGTAATGAAAGAGGCTTCCTTTGAATTTGAGACGCATTGGAACAGTTAGTGTTGTATCAAGAAAGTGAAATGCACAGATTGTAATGTCATAAATTGGCACACTCCTGGTTTCCCACAAACACCGAAAGAAACAGGCATTCTTGGGAAAGAAAAGGTTGCCGTTTTAAGGCTCTTTACCTGCTTCCCAATCTTTCTAACATTCTTGTTCATTACCTTAGTTTTGCATCTATTGGAATGGCTCCTTTATAATAGTAACAATTCTAAATATCTTCTTGCTGCATAGCCTGCTTCGCGTGCTAATTGGGCCTCTCCCATCAAGCAGTTCTAGAGTGGTAGTTTATTCCTGGATATTTCTGGAATTATACATGGTTAAGTACCCAATTTAAAAGTTTATCTTCAGATTTGGATATTCTTTTAAGAAATAAATGTAACGTGTTATTCTACTTCAATTTGAATATGATCCCAGCAGGAACCACACAGGAAAGCTGTTGAACAAAACCATGATTTGAGTAACATTGTGTATGTTATGTATGTACAAACATATGAATTCAGAATTTTGCTAGATTATACACTCCCAATGCACACACCCAATCTAGGAGAGCTTTTTCTGTAACATACCCTTCACTCTGTCTATCTGTAAGCCCTTAATCATCGAGATATTTTTGTCAGAGAGGAAATCTACAGCACAGAGTTTATAATTTCTGGGACATGGCCTTATGAATATGGGGGTTTTTGCCTTAACTCAAACATATTCCAGAATGTTACACACCTATGCAGCGAGTGTTGCTATTTGGAAACAGCAGGCTCTTCTTTGATCCACTGGAAGGGGAAAAACACCGGAGTGAATGATGCACATTCAGCTAATCCAGTACCGGAAAAAAAAAGATAGAAAATAATTCTTAAAGAATAAATAGGGAATTGTGCTTGTAATATAAATGAGGATTTTAAAAATACATAACGTATTTAACTACTGTGAATAATCTGTGTATAACAGCTGGATTTATAAAAGCCCCATAATACATTTATAATCCTAATGTGTTTCTTTGCTGTTTTGCAGGCAGACCAGTAATGATTGTAGTTGAATACATGGAGAATGGATCCCTTGACTCCTTTCTGCGGGTGAGGTGCCATTTTCTGATGACATTTGAATGAGACACCATTCTAGGTTAAGATTTTAACTCATTTATCTTAAATTAATTTCTACATAATGTTATTCATGGATTTTTAGCAAAGAATAGAAGCATTTTCCCCAGAGTACATTTCTAAGGTACAGTTATACATTAGAGCATGGCTGATAAAGAGGAGATTTAAGCTTAAGAATATAATTGATTTCTTCTACAAAAGTAGCTCCCATATTTAGAAAGATGCATTTCAAATAGTGCTTTTGTGAAGGAAAAGACAAATTGAAGCACAAATACCTAGCCTTATGGAAGCAGTTCATTTTGCTCAATCACCTTCAAAAATACTTTGGTATGGTTTTTTTTGGTTGGTGAAGTGTAGAACAGATACAGTAATTGATTTACAATTATTTACGGTTACTTGCATTTAACAAATTGGATCAGAAAACAGTTCATGGGTGAAATTTCCTGGCATTAATTAACCCCCAAAGGTCACTAACAAATATTAAAGAGAGTCTGCAGAAAGCATGAATAATATGTTGGTACAGTTGTATTTAATTTTTTTTAGAAACAGACCAAAAGGATAATCCCCCTTAGTTAAACTAAGTTAAACTTAGCCTACAATAGTCTCTTTGTTAACAGAACCCCTGGAAATGCTCCAGAGGCCCAGTGACATAAGACCCTATGTGAATAATTTGATTGTCAAATTAGGCTTAAAAAGTAAACATCAGCCCTTACTAGCCTTCTGTCTTGCCATTGGCATCTTGGAGAACGGCAAAGCTGGGGTTGTAGGCAAGGTTGGGGCAGCAGGTAGAGGGACCATGGTTTTGTGAACTCATTTGAAAGGGTGTTCCAAGTGCAAAGGAGAGGTGTTCAACAGGGAGCTGTGAAAATATTTGCATGAAAACATGGTGACTCAAGATGATGGTGACTCAAGGATGCTTTGGTAGCAGGAAGAAGGAACTGCTTAGAGAAAAGCGTGAATAAGCAGGAGGGGGGAAAAAAACCCAACACTTTAGAAAGAAGACCTAAATCAGAGAGAGGGAGAGGAAGTCATACAGAGAGCACATGTTTAACAGCAGGTTGAGAAAAGAAGTAGCCAAGGAGCATCTGGAACAGAGGATGCTACCCTGAAAGCACATCAGAGCCATTACCTTCAATATTTCTAGACATTGTTTTTCTATTCCTTTTTCTTTTGATTATTCCATAGTATTTTTTCTCTAACATTTCATTTTGTCCCCTTCACCCACTGTCCCAAGTAAGTTTTTACTTTCCTTTGTCAAGACATGTGACAGATACATGCCATGTTGTTAGAAACATGCCAGCACCACAGTTTCTGGTGAGAATTTGCTGATAACTCAAAATCAAGTTATTTTTCTGGAGAGTCTGATATCATCAGGTTCTTCTTAGAAACTGGGTAGGTTTTAAAAATCACCCCCCTTGCCTTGCTGGCTCATCTCTCTCTAACCATCTGCAGCAGACAGACTGCCACTGATTTGAGTACCTGGGGCTTCCCTGGTCTGTGATTTTTCAGCAGTGTCCCAGGAAGACTTGTCTGGGCCTGACACTCCACTCTGTGCATGTGTGTGTGTGTGTGTGTGTGTGCATGCAGAATTTTGTAGAAGAGAATAAAAGCAAATACTGAAATAATTCATGAGAGAGAATTATGTTTCTCCAAATTGCTGTGGTATAATGCCTATATTCCAGTTTTTCTTCACGTGCATTTATTCATCAGGATAGTTACTACTTCTGAGGATACTGTAATAGAAACTGACATCAGCAAAATTATGATGTTACTGCGAATCAATACTTCTCACATTGCATGAGATATATTTGTAGGCAAAACTGCCGGGGGGAAATGTGAGCTAATAATTTCTACAGCTGGTTTCCAAGTATATTATTTTACAGTTTTAATTCATGCTTCAGATATGGTTTATTCTTCTGAAATGCTTTTTTAAAGGACTTCAGATAATATTCAGCGTCCCAAAGCACTGAAGATATATCATCAGCATTTCTGTTAATAATTAGCAGAGGAAATGGCTGCAAAGTAACCTAGTTGAAAAGAAATCCAGCTGCTTCATTAATAGTAGTTGTTCCCTGCAGATAGCAGTCTACACTTTTTGAAGCTTTTGTGAAGATACAAAGAAGTATAGAGGGTTGGTTTATCTTTAATGATTCTAAGAAAGGTGTTCCGTGAATAGAACAATTCTTATGTGTTGAGATTTGGCAGGGCTTATAAGATAGTCTATCTTATTATTTAAAGGAGTCACTTGTTACACTGTGAAGTGGTTTTACAGAGGGAGGAGGAAATCAATTTCTCACCATAAGAAATACTTCCCCACATACTGCAACCTGCAAAAATCCACCAGCACATCCCTTCAACCTGTCCTTCCCTAAAGCATGCAAAAATGGGTCAATCTTTCAATTTCAATGTGAGACTCTGTGATGATCCATGTGGAAGTAGTCCAGAAGACTGTTCATAGAAGACATTTGCCATCACCCTCCTCACAGACTTGATGGAGTATTAGCTTCCATGCCACATGCCAAGTTGTGCTACTAATCATAAGCTCCAGGTAAAACTCCCCTGAATCCCAGGATAGCAGCTTACGCTCATCCTTTGTCTTATTTAGTGCTGTATTTTGGTTGCAGTTATATGACCCAAGTCTCCAAGCCAGTGCCTTATTTTCTGCTGTTTGTATGAATTAATAAATAGCAAGCTCAGCTAGATCATGTCTTCCTCACCCCACAAATATCTTATATACTGGCTGCTAACTTTGAGCTTTTGGGTACAAAATTTGTTATGCATATGCAGTATGAAGATGCTTCAGATACATTCTTAGTGGGAAGGCATCAGCTAATTAGAACCAATTCTGTAAGATGATGGTAATTAATTACAGTGATTGTGCACCATCAGACCTCCTAAACTGCTGGAGGTACTTGACACTAAATTTTCTTTGGAAATCATGCTTTATTTTTGCAGTTATATAAAACTAATTTCCATAAGATGAAACTCACTTTTCTTTTATTCTCATGTAAGTTAATCTTCCTACAAAAGCATACCTGAAATATGCTGTCAATATAATGATCCTTTGACCAGAAATAGGGCATGTGTGACTTAATTTCTGGTGACACTTGGAGGAATTTCTCACCTGTGTCATGGAGATCTTAGCAATCGCTTGTTCTGCAATCATATGAGGAAAATAATGAAACACACAAGAGTTGAAAGAGCAGCTATCTGTATTGATAGGAAGGTGTACTTAGTAATTAGATAGGATAGTTGCAGTCAGATACGTTTGCTCAGGCTTCCAGACACAGACTATAGAAGATACAACAAGACAACAGAGATGCCTGGTACAATCGTGGAGCAGATTCTCCTGGAAGGCATACTAAGGCACATGAAAAACAAGGTAGCTGGTGACAGCCAGCGTGGCTTCACTAAGGTGAAATCCTGCCTGACCAGTTTGGTGGCCTTCTATGATGGGGCTACAGAACTCATGGAGACGGGCAAAGCAGTCAGCATTATCTACCTGGATTTGTGCTAGGCATTTGACACTGTCTGTCACGACATCCTTGCCTCTAAACTGGAGAGATATCAATTTGATAGGTGGACCACTCGGTGGAGAAAGAACTGGCTGGATGGCCACATGCAAAGAGTTGTGGTCAGTGGCTCAGTGTCCAGATAGAGACCAGTAACGAGTGGTGTATCTTAGGGGCCAGTGTTGGGACTGATCCTGTTCAACATCTTTGTCAGTGATATGGACATTGGGACTGAGTGTGCTCTCAGCAAGTTTGCTGACAACGCTGAGCTGTGTGATTCGGTTGATAAGCTGGAGGGAAGGAATGCCATCCAGAGGGACTTGAGAGGTGGGTAAATGCCAGCCTCATGAAGTTCAACAAAGCAAAGTGCAAGGTCCTACACCTGGATCAGAGAAGTGATTGAGAGCAGCCCTGAGGAGAAGGACTTGGGGGTGTTGGTCTACGAGAAGCTCAACATGAGCCAGCTTCATGTGCACTCACAGCCCAGAAAGCCAGCCATATCCTGGGCTGCATCAAAAGAAGCTGTTTGCACAGAACACCACAATATTTTCCTCTTTCTTGCCTGTCGGATCATTCCTATAAAAGTTCTTTGCCCCAGGGTTGGTCCTTCCACCCTGACACACCCTCCCCCTCTAAGCCCACTCTCTGAGTAGATGTCTCATAGACTAAAGTCTCATAGACTTTAATCAAATCTCATCTGCTGTTATCACAGATCCACCTGAAGGGTCATTCTTTACTAAAATAACTGGATTTAACATCACATAGACAGGAACGTGGTGATTTGGAGGCTAGGTGGCCTGTGTGCCTGGGGAGAAGGGCTACTGCTTCTTGGATTCAGTTGCACAGAATGATACCTGGGGAGCATTTGCTGGCTTTGGCCTATGCTCATCCTTCTCATGCATCATTCAGTATGGGCATGGATATAAACCACAGAAAAGCAATGCATGTAGAAGCTGTATTTTGGGGATGCTTTTTTGTGGTTGGCTACATGGAATCATGAAAAATGAACCAAAAAACTATCACCAGAGTACTTTAACTTCTTTCAGTATTTTCCTGCAGACTACCAGACTGCTGTTAAGTGTTTTATTCTTGCTCAGTGTTCAAGGTGTGCTAACCAGTTGTCAACTCGGTGAGGCAAGAACCAGGGACATAGCAATATTAATCAGATGAGAACTCACAGTATTGTGGCAGGTTCTGTAATAGGCCTGATGCTAAGATGATCTATCGATCAGCTGTATCCACTGCACTGCATTTGCTCACCCTTCTTTATTAGGAAGGGAATGTGCACTCTCCAGGGATCAACATAGGAAAGAAAGCTCCTCAGGTTTTGCAGCATTTTCCCTTAACTACATCCTGAAGAGGTAGATGTTTACATTTGAAAGATTCTCCAGTCTTGCCCACTTTTGTGCATCTCTGAGCTGTAGGAGAAAGGAATTCACTTACCTAGGGTAATCATAGGGTTGTCTTGCTTTCTTCATTGTTGTTGTTTGCAATAGTAAATGCTGCTTTTGCTACCTAAAAACTTGTGACTGTTATATTTCGTTTCACTTCAGAAAATTAAAATACTTGCTAAAAAAAGTTAGATTTATTTACAAGCATGCATAGTCGATAAAAACGTTGTAAAATATGTTTTCTTTTTCCAAAAAGTCTATAAAAAATACGCTTAACTGCCTTAGAGCGCTAACTGCAGAGATTGTACAGCAAATGAAACCCTGGAATTCTTCACCAAATTTTAATCCCTTGAGGCCTGTCTCGCGGAAGCTAAGATAAGTGTTACTAGAAGGAGAAAATATTATGATGTATTGCTCTTCGATGTAGTAATCGTTATGAAGTTATTCTCAAAGCAGCTTCGCTATCAGGCTTGCCCTTTTTTCAGCCAGAGTTTAGATGCTGTGGCAGACACCTACATTTAGTGAGTTTTTAGGGAGAAAAAAGAAAAATGAAGACTTATATAAAGTTCTACAAAACGATGTTGTAAAGTATGTGTTGTATATCCATCTAACATGGCCCCACTGGGCAGAGTCAGCTTCAGGGAAAAGGGGCCAGATGGCCTTTCCTAAGTTTAATGGTTCCTATTATTATTTATCTCCATCCAGAGAGGCAACAACATAGAGCTCATAACTAATACTCTTTCTTTCGCTTTCACATGCATTCATTTTTTATTTATTGAATGCACATTCCTTTCCTGGCAGGATAAAACCAGCATTTTGCTTTCAGGAGTGACTCTGTAAAGAAGACAGCCTGTCCTGGAGACTGATGATACAAATACTTCTTTCTGAAAGAAAAAAAACAAGTAAAGCAATTAGAAGCTGAGTTTGAATGAATATGTTACCTTAATAGTGGAATTGTAAGCAGCATGTATTTATGTGATCTAAGATTATATACTGAGACACTGTCACTGGTGCTACAGAGCCAACATTTGTTTTCAAGCAGTGTTTTACCCTGCTAAAAGTAGGTAGGAAACGGTATTTCTGATACTGCTGTGAGTAGTTCATTTACATATGCTGGGTATTTTTAATCACTGTATATGTTCTTCTTACTGAGCAACTGTCTTGTCTTCCGAGCTAAAAAGAATTTGATATATAATGTGGACGTTTTCACCATGCTCTTTATCTTTGCAAATTTGTGGAGAATATGTAAGATACCAGGAGATCAGAAAAAAAGGGAAAAGACAAGCCAAGAAACTACAGGAGAGTCAGCTTAATGTCAACTGCTGCAACATTTCTGGAAGAAATTATCAAAAATGTATTTATAAGCACCTTAAAGATAACAGTGAGGTAACTATGAGCCAGCATAGATTTGTCAAGAACAAATTACATTAAACAGTTTGATTTCCTTTTGTAACAGAGTGCAGGCTTTGTGGGTATGGGAGAAGCAGTTGATATCATAAATCTTGAGTTTAGTAAGGCTTTAAAACTCCCTCACATGAGATCCTTATGAGCAGCTAGGGAAATATGGTTGTCATGAAATCATAGAATCATAGAACCATAGAACAGGTTGGAAAGGGCCTTAAGATCATCCAGTTCCAACCCCCCTGCCATGAGCAGGGACACCTCACACTAAACCATGGCACCCAAGGCTCTGTCCAGCCTGGCCTTCAACACCACCAGGGATGGAGCATTCACAGCTTCCCTGGGCAACCCATTCCAGTGCCTCACCACCCTTACA
>WYDI02037431.1:0-13243 GCA_009867235.2 Psittacus erithacus | reverse complement strand
GTAATGTATGTGATCTAATGAATATGTATGTTTAAAGACAATATAATCACAGCCTGGTTGATGCTTGGATGAGACACACTTGGAGGAGCTATCCCCCGCGTCTCTCGGTGCCGCAATGAAGAATACCTGTTTGTCAGTTTAAACTTTGTAGGCGAGTTCCAGGAGATTTTTCTGAATCAGTGCTCAAGGAGGAAACCATCATGCTAACTTTGTGGTAACAGGCATTAGTTAAATCCTGGCCCGCTTTACTAGATACATATAAAACTTCCATGCAAGAGCAGAAAGCTCTGGAAGCTATGCAGTGCTGGCTCTCAAATTAGAGTTATCACTTTATTGTTTCAAACTTTGTTTTTATTATACATACAGGCAACACATCAGATAAAGGCATCAATTCTTATTAAAAGGACGCTACCGCCCCAAAGTCATTATTAAAAAAAAATAAATTACAGGTGCCATAGATAGATAGCTGTCTCAAGAATGCTTAATAAATCTGAAGAACTGTATTAATACAGCTAAATGAAAAACTGAGCTCATGCTTCATTATAACAGCGCCTGTGTAATAATCTCGTGCTCCCAGCAAGCTGAAGGGCTGTGGCCTTCACTAACAGTGAAATGATTATGTGCATGGGGAAGTTTTAGACTGACTCCAGCTACTGGGGGAGAGAGTAACTCCTGTGTCATTGGACACTCCATGCCCAGTTTGCTGAGTGAGCTGCAGCTCTTGGAAGAGCACAAGGTAAATGGGGATGCAGCCTGAGGGTAGGCTCCTCTAAACTGAAAACGAAGACTTCAAGGGCTAGTTCACGCTGCTTCAGGGCAGCTAAGGATCTCTGGCCCTCAGTTGACTTCCAAGTAAAATGGAAACATTGAAGTACACTGCAGGAGGACAGCGTGGTGTGTTTCTACAACATAGTATTAAGTATCCTTAGACATACTCATCCCCTTCATTAGGTGAGAACTGCAAAGTGAAAACTACTTTTCAGAGTTTGTTTCTACACTTTTTTTTTCCTGAAATAAAATGATTTAAATGCAGTGTCCTCATACAGTACATCATAGGAGAAAAAAGTAAAAAAAAACAAAACAAAAAAAAAACAAAAAAAAACACACACACAAAAAAAAAAATAAATCAAAAATTGGATTCTGTGGGGGAAGAAACTTCTTTGTCTCTGTTGATGCTCCCAAGAATCCCAAGGCGGTGGTTGTCAGTCTGGGAAATGTTAAGTGCTGCTTAAGCTAAAGAAAGTATGGTGGAAAATGCAGTGCTAGCAAAAGATGCCAAATACTATCTTTGGCAACAAAAGCCTCAGACCAATGAATGACAGGTATATGACATGGTGTTGTTACACAATGCAGAAGACAGGTGGTTATATACACAGGTGACCTGTTTCAAGGGAATTTAGAATAAAGGGTTGTTATTAAAATACAGTGGTCTTCAGCGGAGTTCTTTTCAGTGATAAATTATTCAAGTCATGTTTTGTGCTGTGTGAGAGATGGAAAGGAGAGGTCTTAAGGGTTCTTACCTGCAAAGCCAAAGCAGTCACTGAGAAATGCAATAATAATAAAGAGAGGGGAAAAAAGAAAAGGGTATGGGTGGGGAAAATCAAGCAACCTCCATGGAGTTTCTTCACTGGCTTTAAGCCTGTGCTCAGCAGCAATCCACCTAGCTACACTGGTGCTGATTAGCTTCAGAGCTGACAGACTGCTGCTGAGCAGAGGAAATTCCGCAGTGCTCATGGGTGAAAATGTGTGAGCAGCCAGCACAGGAAGAAAGCTAAAGATAGCTTTGCTCATTGTTGAAGACAACTGCATTCACCACTGATAGTTCTTATCTAAGCAGAGCAGACTTGGCCCAAACTTCAGAGATAAATCTGCAGAGAAATCTCATGACACCTCAGAGAAAGACACAGAAGATAAAGAGATGGCACTTAATTCTGAATCAGTGTCCAGGAGTGGCATAGATATTTGGGACATACCATGAAGAGATAAATGGAATTGTTTGTGTAACACAGTAGGGGAAAGAAAAAGCTAGAGCTCTCCTAGACAGAACTGCTTCATGAAGCAAAGAAAGCAGACTTCTATCCTGGGTGAAGTGGGGCAGGCCAGAGGTATAAATATTATGCTTGACTTCACTTCCACAAAAAATAAGACTAAATTAGAGTGCAATAGCAAATGATCCAAAGCACCAGATTCTTCTTTCTTAATGACTTCTGGACCTTTAGTATCACAAGCAGCTTCTTCTGTATCTCCTAGACAGAAGATATATTAACAAGCAGCTTTGTGCATCCCTAGACATGGGAAATTCAGGCAGGCATCTTTAAAAGAGCATAAAGGAGAAAAATAAAAACCGTGAACAAGGAGCCCAGAAATGCAACAAGACTTTCTCTGCCTTCATCCAGTAACACTGGATCCACCTTCTCACTCATCATTCTCATATTAGAAAACACTGTGCAATTAGAGCATAACTGCATAGCACTGTGAAGAGCATCAGTGCTATTCAGGAGTAATACAGCAGCATTACCTAGCATCTACTAGGACCTTGCCACACCAGACACCATACAGCACCTCTGCCAAACACTCTCATAGCTATGGCTTTTAAGGTTCAGAAAGTAGTGTTTCTATTGCTTCCTCTGCACAGTTATCAAAGTAATACATCTTACTACCAGGAAATATTATGGAGGAAAATAAAGGTGAACAAGTCAATTTATAAATCTCATTAGTAGGATGACTACATTCCCTCCTCAGCAGCCTATGATATTGCTTACAAATGACAGTCATCCAAATGCCAAAACTAAAGTAGAAGCAAACAGTTTCTGATTAGGAATTTCCATACAGAGATGCCAAGCACTGACTGAGATGAGAACTGAGCTCTCCTCTCCCTTGTTGGTATAGGGCAGCTTTAAATATGGTATATCTGGATTTTAAGCTTCCCCAGGGCCTCATATCCCAAAGACGTAAGATTCCTATTTTCTATAAACAATAGCTTGGATCAGATATTTAAAGAGCATGTTATAAGGAGAACAGGCAGTTTCAAAATCCAAGTGAAAAGCTATGCTCAGAATTTAGAACCTGGGATTTAGTTCAAGCTGTTCCAATGGCTCAAATATTTCTTTCCTATATAAGACATTTTGCTTTATGTTAGTTTCAGATAAGCAAAAATAAAACCTATTTGTACAACAATTGTTGTACAGGGAGATAAATGAGCCTGGAGCTCACTTATCTGAAAGCTGGAGCTTTGTTAAGTCTAGGGATTTTGCTCCCTTCCCCCAGAGACGCAATGCCAGCCCCTTTTCTAGCTGCAGAGTTGACTGGCTCATGGGACGTCAACCTTAGCAATGATGGATGACACTCCTGCTCCAGCAAGCTCCAGGCTGCCAGCTGGCTCAGAAATTATATACATGCTGACATGCACCATTCAGTGCACCTCCACTGAACACACCTCTCTTACTGTAGCCCCACAAAGAAACTTGGGCAATCTGCAAAGCTTATTTAGATTTCCAAATCTGTTCGTATTTGTTTCTGCAATGACTGAAAGCCACTGCACACTTGGCGACTGATGAGGAGAGCCTCTGTGACAGGGACAGATTTTGACATGCCACCTGGATCCTTCACTTGCATGCAAAGCTAGATAGCTTACTTCATCCATAGCATGGCTGAGAGCAGGGAGTTGAGGTGTCTTCTTCAGCTTCAGCAGTGATCCTTTCTGGCTGATGCTGGCACTGCACTGAATGGCTTTGAAAGAAAAATGGGAAACTATTTCTGCGTTATAAGGCTCCCATAGTAAAGGCTGTCCAGCGAGTATGCTTGAAAGAAGCACTCCTGGTACAAAAAGGCCTTCAGAAAAATATCCAAAAAGGAAAACTTGAAATGTACAATTTCATATATTTTAAGAAGCAGCAAGGCCAGTAGTGTATGATTTGTGCATCAACTCTAAGTGACCCAAGGCCACCCTAATTGTTAAATGCCTTATCCAGTCCCATTTATTAGTAATTACGTGTTCCAAAAGCAAAAAGGCATCTGGAAATACAGTGTAACCTTGAAAAGCAGTCAGGCTTTTGTCCCTCCTTAAATCATTCCACAAGCCAAAAAGTCTTTGATGACCTCCACTGGATACAGTGGCCTTAGCCAGCTTCTGTCCAGAATATGTCTTCTGCAAACAAATTAGCACACAATTAATTACAAACACTGTTATCTGCAGTCAATGTAGCAGATGCGCTTCTACAAGATTTCAGGCAACCTACTTAAGTCTAACTGATCACACAATGCATTACCAAGTCAATACATCCTTATCAATAGTCAATATTGCGGCATTAAACAGGTGAGTTTAAATTGTTCGCTTGTTTTTCCAAAAAGCCAGCATCTTTTCTAGAACCCACAAAAGGTATATAAGCTTAAAGCAATTGATGATACTTGATGATTTTCCATAAGGAGTTTCCTAAGACTGTGGAATAACCTTACTTATTATAACTAGCTATAACTATCTGTTATAATAAAATCTGAGCAACTCTGCAGACCTGCAATAACTGCTCCCGAAATTGCAGATGATCTGACTAGCAGCATTTTTACTATTACATATGTCATGCTACCCAGGTAGCAAATTATTCCTGTCTTGGGAGGCAAGATGAATGGATCAAAATCTCATATTTAGCTTTCCTCCCGTTACATTTCCAAAACTGTGTTTCTGGAAAGGACAACTTTCTACAAATCCACAGCATAAATCAACCTATTGCACAGTAACATTAGTTCTCATGCAAGAATATGAAGCAAAATAGGATTAGTATCTGAAGCCATCAGCAAGGTTGCAGTATCAGGCATAGATCATGGAACACTTCTCCCTTTGGATATACAAAACCTGGCCAGAGTTAGGAACACGCACACACACAGAAAGAGCTCAGAATTCCACAGTAATAGATGAGCCCCTACTGTTGCCCTTTAAAACTGGTTTCCCTTGAAAAGCAGACACAGCATTTTCATTAAATACACAAGCCACCTACTGATACTAGACAAAAATTCAAGGCAATACATATTCATGTTATATGGTTCATATATTTATTAACAGATTACTTGACCACAACAAGAAGCGGAAAATAAACATCGCACAGCTTCCTCATGCCCCCCATGCTTGGTGGCTTTACATGGATTTGGCCTCAGCCAGCAGCACACTGCAGAGCCTGTCAGCAATGCAGCAGCTCCTTTCAGCTCCATACCCTGCCAAAACTTTGATAAGGACTTGCAAGCAAGAGGCTACGCTGTGAGAGAAGGAGACGATTCTCTCTCTTGATTCACCAGCAGAAAGCTATCTGCCTTCCAGGAGCTGCACGGGACAGCAGCTGGCAGCATCAGTACTTCCCACACACACCTCACTAAACAAACGCAGGGCTCCGTTGCTGGCTGCTGTTTCTCCTGTTTTCCCCACGAGCTCTTCCTTCTCCCCATTCCACAAAGCAGGTTCGCATTCCCCACAGCTACTCTAACTCGCTTGAACAAAGAAACCAAATACCACTATCACCCTGGGCTGATTGCTCCGACAGCTCAAGAGGGGAATGTGAGCCTTCCTCATGTAAATAAGCTGACGCTACCTTTAATCTATTTACCCTTGTTATTTTCAGCATCATACTGCAAGCATAAAAAATTCCACATCGGCCAACAGAGCAGGTAAATAACTACTTGGACATTTATAACAGTGCCCCAAATGGGGTGATGCCTGTATTACAATGCAGACATTGCAGGAAAACTGCAACGTACGCACCCCCGAGGGACACAGAAGGTGTTGCTCCTTTTGCTGTTATTTTTGTGGATAAACCTCTTTAACCTGCTCTATTTCACTACATGCAGATTGAAATTCTCATACAAAAATTAGTAGGTCATACAAAAGGGAAGCTAATTAATGGAAATGCATGTGCTGAATGCAGTTCACTTTTCTCTTTTTAGCACATTCTGTATGCAGCACAGGTATAGTCTTGTTACTGAAAAGGAATGAGATGAGCTGATTTAATACATGATACCTGGAGTTACAGTAAACTTGATGCTAGCTGATAGACAGGAATTAAATGCAGCCAATTACACACTGGGGTATTTCTGCAGAAGGGCAGTTTACAGTTCTATTTTCACTACCTTTGGGGGCTATGGTTCAATCCACAGAGTAGCTAATCTGCATTACTCAGGCACATCTCTGTGACGCCATTCTGGGTAAGCGCCACAAAGGACTACTCCGCATCACGTACGGCTGCAGGCTGCGTGGGCCTGCAAGCAAAGAAAAGCAGAGGCGGGTTTCTGCCTGTCAGCAAGAGAAATAAAGAACCCAGAGCTGGATTAAGCATCTGGAAAATTACTGCAGCCTCACAGCTCTCGCTGCCTGCTACCCGGGATGAGTCACCACCGGTTGCCCTGGCAACAGATATTCTCCTCCTCCTCCTCCTGCCACCGATCAATTCTGACTGTGTGAAGGTCCCCTGAAACCAGGAGCTGCTCAGATAACACAGCAAAGTCACAGAAACTCCTATCAAGGAGCATTTGCATTTTGAATATGCTACTCTTGGGACTTCAGGAGAAATAAGGCAGTTGGGGCGTAAGGGAGGAGGCAGCAAACACTTGGTTTTGTTCAACTCGCATACCACTTCCAGACAGATGTGGTTAACAAAAAACCCTACCACCATTTCCACTAAACAATGCCTATAAATAAAACTTAGTATCTGGTCCTAAACATTAACCTACAATGCTCAGTGTCAGTCTCAGATGCTCCAAAATTTAAAGGCATGATCTAAAGCAGGGGTTTGCACAGATCCAGTGCACAAATCCAGAGCTGACCAAAGAGTTAAGGCTCCCAGGCCCTACCCATACGTCCAGCCTTGACAGAATAACTCCACGCAAGTCGTTTCATCTTGGAGATACCCTACTCGCCACCTTTCAAGTGCAAAGATAGGGTTGAAGAGAGCTGAGTTGTTGCTAAGCAATACTAAAGTCCTGAAACAACATCCATCAACGTTAACCCTTCTCCATCAACCTTCTGGGGTAAATGCAGTGGATGGCAGATTCCTTCTAATGAGACAAGGAAGTCTGAGTCTTTGTCTACTCTGTATGTGGCTCTCCTAGATCCCACAGATACTGCCAATAAAGTTAGCCTCATATCCTTTGTTTCCATCTTTCACCCTTCTTATGAATTTCATGGATTAATTAATTCATCTCTTGAAGACAGCTTAAAATGGCTGCTGGTAGGAGCCTGATGCTGTTGGGCCAATGAAATTAATGGCCCCAACATCCACTTGTCTGATATTAGCTGCAGGAATGTGAATGCTACAGATAAGGCAAACCTCCCAGTGAGACAAAAAAGGAAAGTCAGCCAGGGCAGCATTTGTGCTGCAAGCAAAGACATAAGGCTAATGTTTGTCATGCTAATCTATAATGTTGACCCCTAACTGTTGTTGCTTTCAGATACTGGCCATACTTGAACAAAGAACATTAGACCTTAGAAATGAGAGCTACCTGGGCAGTCTGATACCCATTTACATCAGCTGGAGCCTTTAGTGCACTCCTATTAGGAAGTACTACACTTCAGGGTCATTCAGGAACAGAATGAAGAACACTGGTACAGTAGTCTCCCTGTCTAAAAACTTCTCTTTTGACTCAGTTTCCCTAAAGGAGAAGAAAAGTCATATAGCTATATAAAGGCCTGAACAGCTTACAAATAACCTACCTACCAGGTTTTATTCCAAATATATAATCTGGCGCAAGGACAATTACCTTGCACTCAACTGCAAGCAAACTCTCTAAAACTGGAACTTTTGCACTGGCACAATAGGCTAACCTAGAGCACAGCAGCAATCTGATGGCAACTTGAAGCTAAGATATAGAAGGCTTCACCTTCCCCCCCCTTTCTTTTTTAATCCTTAAAGCAATCCAGTAGACATGCCTTCCTTTTCAGCAGTAAGCAGTCTGCCTTACAGTTTACCTCCCAGACTGGCCCTGATCTTCAAGCAGCAGTGTAGCACACTCTGTAGACATTTGCGTGTGAAAAGGTGGAGGGGGTGAGCCCTTCTCCTATGCATTTGTTCTGGGGAATGGTAGGATGTTCTTTAGCTGTGGATATCACATCACTGTGTAAGAACAAGACCATGACTCATTGTATTTAAAACTGAGTTTTGTGCAGAGAAGCCATAGCTTCAAGAACAATCTTTGCCATCATTCTTCAAAAAGTTTTTGGTTTTGACCACGTACACTCTTACCTGCTTGCTGACCATCTCCCAGTGGCTGCAACTCTACTAGGAACAGTGTTCTGTTTATTTCCTTCCTCAGCATCATGCAGTAATCAAATTATGAAAACAAGCCATGCAGAGCAGCCAGACAAGAAACAGCAACAGGAAGAAATAAAATTTCTGCATTCCCACCATGAAAATGCTTTCTGCAAAGCATTCCAGCCTATTTTACACAGAAGCTCAGTGACACTTCCAGAACAAAACCCAACCAATCTGCTCTGAGGTTTCTTACCAGCAGAGCATAAAGAATACACTGTTGGAAGGTGAGGAAAGCAGCTACTTTTGTAAAGAGCCATGGCCTTGTTGTTGCTGCCTGTTCCACAGAGCAGAGAGGACACAGGTGACAAACTGTTGCCTGAGGTTCCTGTCAGCAAAGGGCAGATAGTACTGCAGGTCTGAGAGGAGGAACAGTGAAAGGATGACTGTGATATGGGAAAGGCTGAGTATCCCTGATTTAGAGCAGTCACTGGATGGTGGGAATGGCAGAAGACCCTTCAGCCACCCAGCAAGGGTAGCAAAAAGCAAGCAGAAGCCACTGGGAAAGATTTGCAAAACATGTCACAATTTGGTCTTTCATGTCCAGCACTTTGGCATGAACAGTTGGAGAGATGACATGAGCTTCTGAGCTTTTTGGATCTCATATGAAGGTGCTGGACTATCTTGCTGACCATGGACATATTAAGCCTAATGGGCGCTTTCAGTTCAAGCTCAGCAGTATGAGAGTATGAGGCTCCCCCCTACAAAGCAGAGTTTTCCAGCAGGATTACATTAGTATGGTTTTAATATTATTACTGATGATAGCTCCTTTAGCACACAAACTTAAGTGTTTAGTACATGCACCTTCTTCCAATTTTATTTATACTGCTTTGAATATTCACGCAGGGAATTACAGTAAGACTGGGCAAAAAGAAAAACCAAACAAAAAAACCCACCAAAACACAAAAGCCACAGGTAAATTATACTGAAGCCATTTACCCATATCCCTGGGTGAAATCTCCCCTGCAAGGAACAGTAATTCTCACTGCCCTGTGGGCTCTTTACCATGGGCCTCCCGACAAGTGCAAAAGGAGGAGTAAGGAATTAGTTAGCTATCTGCAAATTCTGTCTGTTCCACAGTATTTTCTCCTAGGGCTGGGGGAGAGAGAGGAAGGAGGAGTATGGAACTTCATACTCACACTAGAACAATCTCTGTGAACAGCCCTTTCTTATTTGCAAAAAAAGATCAGAGAAGGACAAAGTAAATGCTGGCTCCTTTCCCAAATTCATCAGGCATTTTGCCATTCACCCAAATTCCATTTCATGCTTTAAATTCACTTAACACGTGCCAGATAACTCAAGGCCTGAGGGCAGAACTGAAGGAAGACTGCTAAGTCTCAAAGGCCAAACCTTACACACCCTTATTACAAGGACATGATTTCAGTGGTGAGAAGCTTTCCTTATGATGTTAGCTACCTTACTGATTTCTACATGAAGCTGTCTCATTTTGCCTCAGATGAGAGAAGTGGAGATAAATACTTCAGCTTCCTGCAGCATAGGAACTTTACCGTGCAGGTGACTGAGCACTGGAATAGGCTGCCCAGAGATGTGGTGGGGTCTCCTTCCCTGAAGATACTCAAGAGCCATCCGGACACAGTGCCAATAATGTGCTCTAGGTGACCCTGCTCGAGCAGGGAGGTTGGGCTAGACGAACCTAAGTGGTGCTTCCAACCTAAACCATTCTCTGTTCTTAAGATATCACCAGAAGAAATCATCGTGGTTTATATTAACAAAATACATTATTGTGAGAAAGGATGGAGTAGCAGTGACAAGACATATTATTAAAAGAAAGACTTTTTCTTAAATCCAAGTTTATAATCCATGAAATCAAATGCAATCCATCAGGAAATAAAAAAGAAAAAAAAAACAACAAAAACTACCTTTCTACAGAAACTGAAGGCTATAGGATTAAATTCATTCTTAAAATAGGCAGTCTTTTAGAAAAAAATTGACCTCAAGCTCCAGAGCTGCTATATGAATAGAAGTAACAAGCACCTTTTCCTACTAAAAAGGGAAAAAAGAAAAAAATTGGGGAAATAAATCTTTCTTCATCCCAGGAAGATGACATAAGGGAAGGGAGTTAGTGCATGCACACCAGAAATTAAAACTGAATGTAGATACAATTAATTCAATTCAGTTTTATTTGAGAACGAACACTAAAACACAAAGAAGCACACAGGCCAGTTTAATAATGCACATTGTTCTTCCAGTCCAGACAGAATATTTATATATGAAATAACATTTTTAATCTTACTAGATGGCTTTTAAATACAGAACACATTGTTTTTAAGAAGCATAACTGGGAGAAGAGAGGAAGACATTGAGACTCCTGAGTAACACTTCCATTTGCAGTCTTTCACCAACACTGAACTTGTGCTAAAATCATCCTCAAGATTTTGATGACTTGGCCTCAGTATGGACAGTACCAGAGTAGATTCCCAACACTGGTTAGTGGTCTCTGGCAAGGAAAGGAGGATTATGAACATATCTATCGGAAGCAAGAGGATCTTCAGAGCCATCTGGGGATGTACTGAATATTTTTGCTTAACACACCTCACGTGGTTAATCCCATTTTTAAATTCTCTGCCACCAACACAGCTCCTGGACCAGGTTAATAATTTCAGATGTTATCACCTATCAGTGAAAACTCAGCCCAGGGACTGTGCTGATGTGTTACCACAGCAACAGTTACTTATGAACTTGGAACTTATCAAGGACCATTTTGAAAGCCTCTGCTCCCCTTCAGCCCACGCAGCATGGGGACAGAGCTGCCTCAGAAGCTGATAAACTAAACTGACGCTAGCAGAATGAAACAAACAAACAAACAGACAAGACTTAAGAGCATTATTATACTGAAAATGTGAGGATGGGTCCATTTCCACCAACAACTGCATCTGTGGACATGAACAAGAAGGGATGAAAGCAGTGAAGAGATTTTTTAAAAGTAACTGAGCTAAGCAAGCCTAAGGAGACAGCTTTAATGCCCAAGCACAGTATATTACACACTCAGCCAGCTCGTCCACATCAGATCCGCAATGCAGAATTTCACATACATCAGATATCAAAGCAGTACTAGTAGTCACAACATCACCCTTCAAACCAGCAAGGGCTTTGAGATGCCCTAGCCAGAAGCCTTTCTTACATGCTTATTTCTTTCACTGTTTCTTGGGCAGTCCAGCAAAAGGAAAGACATGGCAGAAAGCAAATCCCCTCTGAAAACTCAGGGCATTAGGCAAGGTCTCAGCTCTCCAAGGATACAGCCAGCTGGCCAGGAACACCAAAATATAGGAAATAGGGCTTCCTTGGGGGCGGGTGTTGTTTGTTTTAGCTTTGGGGGCTTTCTTTCTCCAACCACAGGACAGAATGCACAGGACTTCCAGCTAGCATCTAATCAAAGGGCTGCTCACACTTAGGGATGACTCAGCTTCCCAGGTCAGATACTGATAAGGCACCCTTTGTGGTTAAGTAGTCTGTAAATTGCTTTGGGATGCTCTAAAGTTGAATAACAGATCATATTCACTACTAGGTGTGGATTTATGCACTACTTCTCATGGCCTGCAGGCCATGAAGCGAGCAGAAGCGAGCCTTCTGGCCTGACATAGGGATAATTCCTAAAAAAACCAAACAAAAATACCACAAAATAAACCCTTCCCAAGAAACACCAGCCCGGCAAGCTATTAGCAAACAAGTCGCACTGCTCCACCTCTCTCTCATTTTCTGTGCCTCTACCCAGGACATTTGTAGGCCCTAGGTCTTGATATTTTTAGTGACTGCTGAGGAACAAGTCTACCAAGTAGAGTACATTAACCCATCACTAAAAGCTGTCACTTTATAAAACAAATTTCCTGGGATTGTATAAATTATGCACATGACTGGCATGTCAAACGTGTTCTGCTAATGATTTTCTCTGTCAGTCTGACATTAAGTTAAATCTGACCACCATACCTGAACCCAGCCCTGGGGTCCAGAATGAAAGCTGCTTAAAAGGTAGAAGTGAATTAGACTGAGCTTTATCAGCAGCTCTGTGAATGACAAGTTATAGCTTCCCTATAGAACTCTACCACTTAAATATGCATCATTCTCTCACAGGAAATGAAGACCTCCGCAAGTCTGCAATCTCATTCCCAGCAGCCACCTAAAGTAGCCACTGAGCAGACATACCAGCAACTGCCAGTAAAAATTAAGCTGGGCAAACTACTGAAAAGGGAATGTGTAGGCTGACCCTTCTCATGTTATATTCATACAGTCATGTTTTACAGCCAGCAATGGGTTTTCTGAACCTGTCCAACCTATTTTAGATCCATGTGTTTCTCCAACTTGCACAAAAAAGCACAAGAAAAAAGAAAAATCAGGCGACAACAAGATCCACGAGTTCAATGTACGCTACAGGAACCATCAGGCTAAAAAAAAAACAACCCAAAAACCCACACAAACAAAAAACCAAACAACAAACCCCCCCCCCCCCCCCCCAACTTCTAGGGTATTGTTTGCAACTGCATTTCAATAAATCATAGTTTTTCTCTGCTCATTTTTCCCCATGTCGTTTATATCACCCTCCACATATCCTACTCCACTCCCTTCTCTTCCAGGGTGAAGAGTAAAACCGCATATTCCCTTTTCACACAGTAGTGAGTTCATGCCTTTGACTATTCTTGTTGCCTATTTCTATATTTTTTTCTAGCTCTTCTATGAACATTTTGAAGCAGAGTTATTAGAACTGGCTACAGTATTCAAAAGGTGAGTCACACCATTGACTTGTATGGTGTTGTGGTTTAAGCCCAGCCACGCAGTCTCTCACTCACTCCCCCCCTTCCTCCCCCCACTCCCAGGGGAATGGGAAGGAGCATCAAAAGAATGTAACTCCCACGGGTTGAGGTAAGGACAGTCCAGTAACTAAGGTATAACACAAACCACTGCTGCTGCCACCAATAATAATAATGATAAAGGAAATAACAAGG
>WYDI02037430.1:0-19108 GCA_009867235.2 Psittacus erithacus | reverse complement strand
CATTAGCATATGAATTAGATGGGGGGGAGAGAGGGGGTGGAGGGGGGAAATGAGGGAAAGGGGGGAATGATCACTTTTTTTCCTTGGATATAATCGACTCCTTCCAGCAAAAGAAAACAACAATAACCAAGCCATCAACTCACAGGAGACCCCAGAGTTCCAATAATTTTCACAGTTTCCTCTAGAAACAGGGCACAGTGTGGTTAAAGAACTGACTGTCCTCCTTGGAAAAGATGTATATACTGTGATATGGCTATTAAAAGGAACAACTAAAATAAATGTTAGTTAGCACATTAAGAAAAAGAAGTGTTAACTGCTTGGTTATAAACTCAGCATTTACCTCTAAAAAAAAAGAGCTCATTTTGTGCAGGCAGTAGGGCCGTTTCCCCTACACTTGGGTGTGTTCCACTTCAGTCTGATGTTCTTCCACGCTCAGTGTCAAAACTTACAAGAACAGGAAGCAGCCAAAGCAAACCGAGACACATTCACCTCATAGGAATTAGTATTTCTAATTCCCATAGAATTAATATTTTTAAGCATTATGAATGTGCAATTTGGAATGTTGAAAGAGATGCATACAGCTATCCCTTTAAAAAACCTCTTTTAGGATTAAAATCTTCCATGTTCTCTTTCTCACAGGTCTATGTTCACATGCTCTAACCTATTTTTAGAATGTCCTTCCTAGATTAATTTTTAAACTCAAGTCTGGATACTTTTTGCCCTCTCGCTGCCCAAATATCCCTGTTGAGCCTGTCCCACTACTGGAGACAGCAAGGACATGGAAGTCAGTCTGACACAGGTTTACATGCCACCCTTTCACACTAAGGGCAGAAAAACCAAGATGGGCAGTCAACCTTGTACACAAGAACAGGGCATAGCATTTACAGGCCAAGTGCTGTAACTTCCTACAGCATGCATGCTATTATATGCACTTTCTGTCACAGTAGGTGACACAAAGCCATCTAATTAAATGCTGAAATGCATAAAAGAAGAAAACAGTACTGTCCCCAATGTAAAAGAGTATAAATAAGCATAACTCCCTTCATTCAAGGGAGCCAGCCCAAGCTTAGGCTTAACAGTATCTCTAACAGAATAAACCCACCACATGCTTTATACTATAAATATGTAACTAAACCTTCTGGCATTTTTCTCTTCACTAAATATAATTTAACTTCTATAGGTTTAACTATGCCTGGTACCGTTCACAAATGTGACAATTTTAACTGAAGTATGTCTGTTCATGTATTTTTATTTAGAAGGGTCTTGTACCTGAAAGCCTGTATACAACACACATCTTTTGAAAGGAAACAAAGACTTCAGACAACCAGCGGTGACAGTGTGAACTATTTACGGAAGAAGTAAGTTGTGTTAGACTAAGTCAGGTCTTTCCATTCTACTTGCAAACAACTGGAAAAAACATAGAACTCTTAATGGTGATTGAAAGGGATTAAGAATTTAGCTAGCTATTTCACATCAGCTAACCAATGAGCTGTATCTGCAAAGTAGAACTCAAGCAACCATTGATAGATGTTAAAGCCCCTCCCCAGAGCTGGGAGGCACAGCATGGATCTGTTCATTTTCCTGCCTAGAACTACTACATATTTTTAGTTACACGTCACATTTTGCCAGTTTTCCACTTGTGATGGTTCATGCCTTAGACGGGCTGCCAGGCTCAGAGCAATCCAACACCACATATATTTAAAAACTTACTTTATCTCATAAAACATTCTTTAAAGTTGTTAATGCAATGACCATATGAACAACAACAACAGAAAAAAGAGGGGGGGGGTGTGATGCATGTGCGCAGAGCAGACTCTGCAAACCATATGCAATAACGACAGCACATACAACAAGCTGGAACACCCAAGTGTTCACCTTTTACACTGTAGCAGAGTTAAACAACTTTCTCCCAGCAGCATTCTCAGATACATAGAACAGCATGTTTTCCCATTGGTCCCTAGCGGTTTGTAGTTTCAGGAATCAGAGCAAACCCCATGGTCAGGGGCACCGACAGGGTTCATAAGCCACACAATGCTCCTGTCAGCTCTTCTTCCTTTTGAGACAGTTTCCGGGTGCTCCAGAAGCCTTGCGAAGAGTTCCTGTTGCTAAAGCACATTTCACACAGTACCTTCCCCTCTGCTATAGCTGTTCACTCCACAACTGCTCTTCTCTCTAAATTGTTAAACAAGTTGTAAAATTAAAGGATACTCAACCTAACCCAAAGGGATTATTCAAAATTCCCATCATTCACACACTGTTAACTAACAGATTTATTTCATGAAGACCTTCCCCTCTCGCCCAGAAAGACAGAGAGCAAGCCAAGTAACGTAGAAGTTAAGGCGTCAAATTATGGTGACACCCTCAATTCTCCAACAAGTGGTATTTCCAGTGACACAAGTAATGATATTCCAAATATTCAGGACTAGTAAGCCTTAGCATCTCTACTGCATTCCCACGGGTATCACATCAGGAGGCCTTCCCAGAAACTAAGGATGCTATTTTTTTTTTTTTTCCTACATCTCTGAAGTACACACACTTCCTAGACCCAACTCATTCATCCTCCAGCTTATCCATCCTCACTCTCCTTTACATTCAGAAAAAAGAAATAAATACTGGGTTTGCCTTTGGAGAAGGCCAGTTCAGGTATCTTCTTCTCTACATACTTTTACAACAGACCAAACTTCAATTCATAACTTTGCTTCTCATTAGTTTCCTCCTCCACTATGCTCACAGACAATGTCTACTAATGATTGCCATGGAACATAGTGAAACAAATTACCAAATCTATTGCACACACGAAGGGGGAAGGGCATGGGTATTAACACTTAGCACAGAAGGACAGATTTTTTTCTTTTATTAAAAAAAATGCTTTCCAGTATATTCAGATTCTTCAAGACAAACACATTTAAATAAAAATATTCATCTTAAACCAAGGTCCTCAATTCCAGAACCATAGCTGACATTAGATCAGACTTACATTACTTATGCACATTATCACAAGGAGTGGCAAACAGCACTTGTAAACTGAGAGGAAGCTACGCTCACAGACCACAGCGCAAAGTACTCAGTACTGGCCAAATCCAATGGGAGACAAGCCTCCAAAATGCACCGCCGTCACTGAACAACTCACATGTAAGCCATTTACGCGTTTCTAGAACAGAATGTTTTATGCACGCATTACACATGAGCAATCTGCAAAGACTAAATAGCATATGCAAGATAACCAAAGAGAATTAATAAAAGCATACAGAAGATACTACACCTTTTTCTTCTCCTGTGATCTCATTTTAGTAATTGCCAGTTATTTCTACATACCTTAAGTGCCTCACTTGTAAATAATGAATACAGGAATACAGTGCAGAAACACACTATTAGCGCATGTACAGGGACTCATCATTCAGAAATGTGAGTTTATGAATTATGTTTGTTTATTTATACATTTTTTATATTGTCTAAGTGATTAAATCAAAACAGAAAATCATAAGAATATTTGCCCTTAATTAGTAAGGTTGTTTATGCAGGCTGAAAGGTAAGCATGTGTTTTTCCATCTCATTTTTATTTATTACAGACGAAGAGCATTGCATTATTTTTACTCTTCAAATCATGAAAGCATACAAAATAATCACATCCCCCAGGACTTCTAACACTACAGTTTCCCCTCCCCCTAAAATTTCATCACTATAATTTCAATTCAGTCATAAGGTGGCCCTCTGCCCTAGTTCTTCCAAGCAGGAATGCATGAAGCTATTTGACAGAGGTCTTAAATACAGAATCCATATTAGGATTGAAAAACAACCAAAAAACAAATAAACAAACAAAACCCAAACAACAAACCAAACAAAACCCCACAAAACCCAACAACAAAAACAAAACAAAAAAAGGAAAAAAAACAAACCAACAAAGAAAACCAAATAAACAAGCCCACAACACATAAAAAGCCACCCCACTCGATGTGCTTTGTCCCTAGGACAGCGCTACAGCTGTTCCAGTCTCAGGAGCATTTGATGTTCTTACTGTCACCAGCTCTAACACACCCTTTACCACATCCCCTTTCAGTCGTCTTCCACCTGTCTGTGTTGTTGATGCCAAAGCACAATAACTGCAATATTCAGGAATATTTCAGTACATTACATTTCTGAATTATTGAAACAACCATTGCTATTTCTACAATCCAGGGCATTGTGTCAGAGTTTGCCAAATTCTGCAGATGATCTCCATGTGACATGCACAAGTTTAACAAAAACAGCCAAGTAGTTTTTTTACAGAAATAAACTGTATGATACACACAGCACATCTGCATTTCCAAGCAACTCTTTTTGCTCAGCAAGGAAGGGCAGCAGGTGAGGAGACAACACACTCATGCCATCCCACCACAAGGACGGGATCTTCTGCAGAGGGATGGAGCAGGTCATGAGGGTCAGCAGCACTGACACACAAACTTGACAAAGTCCACTTGCCACAGCACCAAGCAATAAGCCAAGAAGGATTAGATCAGAGAGTAGATCTACAACTGCTTATAGCCCATGACTCAACTTTCCCTCCTGTACAGCGACCTTTAAGGATGACAGGAAACGAAGAGGTGCATCCTTATATGTTAAATCCAAACAATCCATTATCCAAAAGAGTAACTCACATCTAAGTCTCTAAATCTACTTAAGTAGTAGAACAGCAATGGCCTATGATGTCCCCAAAAGGCCGTAACAGCAGAAATTTGACTGTTTCTGTGCTGCTGGTATCTTGCAAAGCATGCGCAATTTTCCTCAAAAAAGTAACAACCAAGTCATAAGGTAGCAGACACAGAAATAGCATGATCATCAGCACAGAGAGGATATTTTAAGACCTCCTTCAATGCTTAAGTTCAGTTTTGCAGAGACAAAATATAGCTGGTATTTGCTTAGGCAAAGCTCTGAGGACATCAGAGCTAGAGAAACCATGCATCACTGTAACGCAAAATACTCAGCATTACCCCAAAAGTAGCGTCCAAATACTGTTCATCTCCTCTACTTTACATTAGAACACTTGGAAAACAAAACCAGAGCAAGGTAATGCAGAAATGAAATTGCCTGGAAAGCCTGAAGGGCACACTGAACAGACTCTTTTTCCATGAAGAGAATTCACAGCAGAAAATTACTGATGATAATACCTGAGGTCCAGAAGATACAGTTTGGGGAACTGGCGTTTTATGCATGTCAGATAAAAAGATAGTTTGGTCATAAGTGTGCCAAGACAGTCTTGGGGAGATGACAAACCAGATGACAAACTTTAAAAACAAAAGAAGTTTGTGAGCAACCATGCAAGACAGCAGGGTTGAAGAGCTATATCCAAAAAACAGGATCAAACTTTCGTGTTTGACATCACAAACCAAAGACAAGCTGGAGTTCAGTAAACAGTAAATGTGATTCTGCACAACCTTGTTATCTCTTCATCTTGGCAGTTAAACCTATGAGAGGGAGTGCAAAGAGGTTACAAAATGCTATCCGCACAGTTTATTAAATGTTCCTTTTGCATTTATTTTATAGCAGGATAAAACTTCAGGTAGCAGAGAATTAAACACCGGTAAGTTGAGAGGACCAGGACAAATTCTTGAGAAATCATCCCCACCTCCATCAGCAAGGGGAGATATTTCTTCAAGAATTTTTGCACTCTTACTTGGCCACTGTTGGGCAGGACAGAACAGATTTGCTCTTAGCATGTTAGCAAAAGCAAATGGCAAAGACACAGATTCTTCCCTTCCAAATAAATATGGCCTGAAGTAACAAAGTGTATTTTTAAGTTGGTTTGTCTTTGTATCCCACAACCATTCATTACTACTCCATTACTCAGGGAGTTCTGGGAGTTTTATTTACGATCTTGGAATTCAGGTGAAATTTTGACCTTACTGAAGTCAATAGTACCGTTCCTTCAAATTTCAAAGGTAAAGGATTTCATGTTTATCTGTGGTGTTCCTCCACCCCATCTCTTTACCCTTTTTAGATCATTATGTTCCGATTTTGAACTTCAGCCCCTTTTCACATCTAGCCCAAGAGATTTTGCTTCTCTCTCTTTTGAAAGCACCTTTAGTTCACTTCAAGTTATAACTGTTGTTACGACTTCAAGAAAAACCAAACTGCTGTCCTACCTGCACATTTAGTAAGCACAGAGTAGGACGTAAAGCCTTCAGCTCTTACAAAAATGGGAGGGGAAAGATGCTCTTGCTTAATAATTATAGGTATCTCCAGAAGCTACAAATAGTCCGATAACACTATTTATTGAACTAACCAGGCAAACAATATTTTCCCATAACGACAAGCAAAACAACTATATTCAAAGTTGACAGCTACAGATGAGAAAATACAGGCCTAGGCCCTGTTTTTCCTATTGCCTGAGAAACTAAGGCAGAAACCAGCAGCTTGCTGCTCTTCCCTGATGTTTTACACTGCTTTTTCACCTTATTTCAGCAGCAGTGGGGAAAAAAACAAAAGCAACAGCAAAGAACAAAGCATGAATCCCATTCTTGCAAAAAGAGGGAGGAGGAACAAAAGACAGAAGTGGATAGACTACTTACAGCAATTATTGTCAAGTATTTTTGCACTTCCTTCCTCAATGTAGCCCCTTTCCTACACAAAAGCCTGGAAATAGTTCTGAGAGGTTCCCTTTGTAAGACAAGGAAAACGGAAAACTGTAATAAGACTACACAATGAAGATAAATTTTCCCAATAAATGCAAGCTACTGGAAACACATGGAAGTCAAATAAAACTATTATTTGCCTTTTCAAACACTATTTTCTTCAGCTGCTAAATAGTAACATTATGAAGCCATTTTAGACAGTAAAATTTAACCTTATATTAACCTTCCATATTAAGTAAACAAACCTTTCTAGCCAATAAGCATCTCTGTGAACTCTCCAAGATGATAAGCAATACCTTAATTACACTCATTTACATGACTTTGAAATTGTTCCAGACCAAAGTCATCAACTACAAGGTCAAAGAGTGTGGAAATCTAAAATAAGAAGAAATCCATAGTCAGACAGCTCACCCAAGCATATGGTGCAGCATCATTTTTTCAGTTTGTAAAGGGTCAGGGATACCAAGTGCTCGCCTTCCCATCAATTACATGAAAAAAGCAAATCTCTGAAACACCAAAGACTGTGACTGTATCCTTTCCTTTTTTGAAGACTATCTGAAGTCTAAAAACAATTCTGAAGTGTCCATTGTTTTCATGCCTCATGGTCAGTCAAGCTGTATGAAAACCTTACACAAATATTTTACCATATTCTAACTGAAAGGTGCAATGCAAAAGAAGAGATATTAAAAAAAAAAAAACAACCCACAGCTGATTCACTGACAATAACAGAACATCTGAGAGTCTTGTTATATTCAATAATGTTAAACTGTTTTGCTGAAATTTATCCAGTGATGGAACGGTAGAAAAGAAGCCATCATACTGACTCCACATCACTGAGCTTCATAAACTGAGCAGACTCACAGAGAAGCCCAATCCCAATAAAAATCACTACCTAGACTTCCACTCTCATCAAAACCAGACCATATCCTTATGGGGAGAAAATATTCTGTAAGAAGCCCTAAGTACAATCTCTAGCATACTATTTGAAAACATTTATTACTCTCTTCATACTATGCTTAGATCAGAAAATACCAATTACATTCAAGCAGCAATTATCAAGATTTTAACAATGACAGTTGCAAGACACTTGATAAAGTATGTTCTGCCTTGAAACAGCAGAAAAGCAGACACAGTGTTCATCCCACTCCCAAGATACTAGATAATGGCTTGGGTATGATCAATAGCAATCAAATTAGCCAAAAATATAGCATACATATACACTGCACTAATGGATCATTTCAGGATTGTACTTTGTGTATTATAACCATGAAAATATTACAAATATGCATATATGAAAATCTAAAGTACAACTTTTGGATTTAGGCAATCCCATATCAATGCAGTGCAGCTGACAACATTTTCTTAGTGTTAAATTAGATAAACCTGCCTGCACCTCCACTTTACTAGCCAAGCACTTTTTACACAACTCTCAAGACAACAACCTTCTGCAATTTAAGTATGATTTAGTACAAGAGAAGCAATGAGTATTATAAAATTTATGCTTGTTCACCTTCTCTCCCTACAGAGAAGGGCAAGAAGTTTCTTTACGTAAATATGTATTAGATTCAAATCATTTAAATAGATATTATTCCATAGAGAACATGATGCTGCATATGCCCATTTCAGCTCCATGGTACTAAATAAACCACAAGATAATGATGTTGTCTTGCCCATCCTAAAGGACACTGAAAATATTTCTGGGTATTTCAAAAAGAAGAGACTTCTGGGGGGGGGGGAGGGTGGTGAAGAAAAAGGGAAAAACTAAGGTGACTCTAACAAAATAAGATAAGGTGAAGACAAGTTACTCACAGATCACAAATTAGTAAATCTCTTCAGGACAGGCCACAGCTGTTACAGCAAACGTATACCTCATGTACGTGGAGCAACCTTTATAGTATCAATATCAAGTCATTACTACCTTCAATTTTTACTTTCATTTTCCTTTAAATGGAGGAAGGGAAAAACAATTGTGTTTGCAAGGAGAAAACCAAGAAATTTTAGACAGAAGACTGACTATAAAAATTAACGTAGGAATGCTAAATGCAAGGTGCCAAATATTAATTTAACGCAGTTTTATTTCTCAGTTATACTCAGCTACAAGTGTTACTGCTTGAATGGAGCGGAGAGAGAGAGAACAGGGAAAACTTAAATAATGTCTTTTCCTTCAAAAAAAGGGAGCTTTAAGCATTGCTTTTAAGTGAGCACATCTCTGTGCTTTTCACAAAATACAAAGGAAGTTAATCAGTATGTTACCACAAATTCCATTTACAGTTAACAATTTAATTCAAAAGCATGTATTTATTTGAAGTGAGGAAGACTGTCACCGGTCTTGAAGCTACTGCATATCATTTGGGCCACAGTCAGTTACAATAGTCTGACCTCTACTTGATTTTAAAATAGGATAATCACCTTCACCTACGTATGAACCTTGAACATTATCAAAAACAGTTTTATTGCATCAACGATTTATTAATAGTCTTACATTAATAGTAATGTAACTTTGATTTTACAAAGTCATAAAGATGATGAGAAACGCAGTCAAGACTTACTGTGCTATCTATTTTATTTTAGGCTTAGAAGGCAACCTCATAATGCAATCACTGGAACTATACAGAGAGTAACAGCTATACAGAAGAAAACAACAGAATACACATGTATCATCCCACTTCAGCAATGGATTGGGAAAGATACAGACAGCATAATGAAGTTAAGATAAATACCAAAATCTTTAAAGAGCTGAAGTTCTCCTCTAGCTGACCATGCCTGGAACTGGAAAACTGCTTGTGCTGAGGCAGGTAACCTCCGGACAAGCACATTAACAACTGCTGTAACGAAAACATGTGAGCCCTAAGGAGTAGCACACTCAGCTAGATCCCCCTTCCAAGTGAAGCACTGGCAAGGGACCAAATCCTACAGGCTCGCATTCAAAACAAACCTGAACCAAGAAGGAAGTGTTTCTCCCAAACCTTTCTGGCTCAAAACACTTGCCGCCACAGCAGCCCTGCTGTGTTCTTCGTGTTGCACGGCCACTTTTATAGCTGTTAGCCCCATTACAACACAGCAGTTTAAACAAAGAGCAACTAAGAAAGTACAATATTCTATAACTGGCATTTACAGCATCGGCCTTGGACTTCTAATCTTTACCAGACAGGCACACAAATCAATCTATCAGCTCATAAAGGTATGCTTTTTAACCTCTAAAACAGATGGGATTGGCCAGAAACGTCTGGCATGTCAAACTGCTAATCACTGCTGCCCTTTGCACAAAATAACCCACTTAAGTTGAGGCATGGTTGCACTGTAACAGACATTAGTCTGTGGGAAACCCATTTAACTGTCACATACTCCTGCCACTCCTGCTCTCCCTTAATTAAGCCTAATGCCTTATGCTTTGACCTTTTGTTCTAGCCTATTAACCCTATCTAGTACAAGTTCAAATATGTTAAACTTAAGTTTGCTGTAAAATATTAAATGTCAAGCTACAGACAGAATGAGGGATGTTTCTCTACCTTGCAAGTTACCAATCCCTTCACCAGATTTCCTATGATGACAAAATGGAAGCACCATGTTAGCACTCAGTGACAAAATATACCCAAACTAATCAGCTAATCAGTTCCACAGCAAAAGCATGGAGTTTCTTCTACTTGCACAGTCTACCTTTTCCTCTTCAGAGGAGAGAAAAAAAAGTAGCAAAGCTTCTGTTTGCAACTTCATATCCTCAGGCTCTCCAATTTTATCCAACAAGAAAAGCACATACTATCAGCCAAGATCACACTGCACTCATTTGCTGTTCTCCAAACCTATCATTAAAAATAACACGCAATTGGTTTACAGTGACCAATTCCTCCTCAACTAAAGGCTGCCTCTGCCAGCCTTGTTCCCACTGAGCCACCACCTTGTTCTTACTACTTACAGATGAGAATCAAAGACTAGCAGTAAGTATATCTTTGAGGGAGTTAAACTTTCTCAGGCTTGCATAAACTTAAACAAGGACATAAGCTATAAATTTTAGATCGCTGCTACATAATTTTCCTTTGCTGTAAGCTCAAGTTTAGCACAACTGTCTTCCTCTCTTGTATCTCTTATTTGATGAAGGTTACACAGCATCAGTAAGATGAACAGTTACGTTAGTAAAGCAACACTCTTCTGAAGAAAGACCACCCTAATGGTCCAGAACTTAAAACAAGAAGTCTAATTCCAGTGACAAAACCAAACCTCTGATCAAGACATAACTCTACTTGACTCCACATTAAAAGTATTTACAATGGTATGCCAACTTGTATGCCAACACACGTATTCTACAATTAGTACTTGTAACCAACAAACCAACCTGTTACCCAACACCCCCAAAAAACTCCCAATACATAGCATGTAACTGTTTTATAATGTTGGTTAGAAATGGAAAATAAGAATGCAAACTGTATCAGGATTACCAGCCATGACAAACAAGCTTTCTCAAATCTTTAGGTTAAACACCTTACTGATAAGTTGAATACTTGATGCAAGACCCTTATTTGCTTACACTTCTGCAACTCTGACTAAATAGAACTGCTTCTAAACAAAGGTGACAATCTTGAAACAAATCTTTGAAGCACTTTAACTATTTCTGAAGATATGAAAGATTTGAAAAGCTTGTTGCCACAAAAGCCACTGCCTACTAAATTCTGTTAAGGCTGTATAAGTGACCATCTGCTGCTGATCACAACAATTCTCAAGTTGTAAATAGCTAATTAATTAATGATGTTTTAATTCCAAAGTGCCTATCTTACTGATTCTGAGACCAGAAAGTAACATAATTAACTTTCCTGTAAATACAATTACTCAGACAACTAAGAAGCACTACAGCAATGCTAGACATTTGTTTTTAATTTTTCAGGAGTCAGATTCATGACATTACTAAGCAGGCAGGGAGGGAAGGAACAGACCCCTCATCTCAATTTCTAAAATACTGATTCTGAATAAACCCAAACCTCCTCAATTTAAAAACTTGCAATATTTTCTAATGATTTCACTTTGCTACGTTCTATTATGTTGAAGATACTCAAAATGAAGTACATAAATGCTATACAACACTATATTCAAATAAAGTCAAGCAACACATGGATTTATTAAAAAAAAGAAAGATTTATCCTTGCATCTGCAATCTGTATCATTATGACACATATGTGACAAGTTTTGCAGGCTGAGATTTGGTGTGACTGCCTTCAGCTTCTAGACCTTCCCTACCAATGCTCACAAAAGTTGCCACTGGAGGCAATGCAAATGAGTCCTAAGAGAGACCAGAAACAAAACAACTGTTTGTCAACCATTACACGCCCAAATTGTATTCTTTATGCTCATAAGGATTCTCAAGTTCTTAAGCATGCATGTAGGCCCACCGAGTACAGTGGGGCTACTCAAGTGAATAAAATTACTCACAAACCAAAGTGCATACACATAAGTAATCACTGGACAACACTTGGGGAATTATCCCCAGTATCAAAGAGAAATAGGATTTACGAAATGGGAACCAAGGGAGAAGATCCAAACAAAATGACAGCAGTGCTAAATGTCTACAAGCCACTGCAATGTAATATCTAATAATGATTATACTGTGACAGTCCCTTGCCACAGAAGCTCAATTTGGATCTGTTTTATTTAAAAAGTAAGAGAGATTGTAACACAGTAAATTTTATTTAATCTTCTCTTGCATTCTGAAATTATATGCAAATCAAATTGTTCTCTATTATAGCAGCTACCTCCTAAACAAGCAGGCTAAAACTTCAGGGCTTACCAGCAAATTCCACACAAAAGGTTCAAATGCTACAAAAATATTTATTTCTCCTTAATCAGTAAGCTAAAAAAAAAAAAAAAAAAAAAGTCTTACAGTAAAAGAGGGGGATTAGCTTGAAAATTTATCACTTAAAACATATTATAATACTAAAAGGCTTGTACATAGCAGCCAGTTGTCCAACAGATTTGGCAAGAAAAAGAAGCAACCCCAAACCAAAGAGACAAGGTAAATAACCCAGACAAATTATTTACCTTGAAAGCTGTCCCATCAGGAAAGCTCTTCCTTCAGGAGTCCAAGGATGCATTAATTTTCTTCCTCAACAATTCCATGCCCTGAAAAAAAAACAGCAGAAATTGCCCTATGAAAGTCCGCACACTGATTTTTTCATATCCAATCTACTTTTACTTTCTTGTTGTTGGTGCAATAGAAAGCAATGCTTAAATGGCTAGAAAGAATGCCAAGTAACATTTCTATTCCAGAAGAAAAACGCAACTCCAAGCTTCAGAAATCAAAGCCTTCCAAACAAACCCATCAGTAATACAAGTAGAAACAAACGGTGTTGTCTAGACTTGTATTGACTAAATGAACAGTATTTCTGCAAGAACAAAATCCATGTTCAACCGATTCAAAGTCACTCTCTTCCTTTCATTCAAAAACCAGCTTTGACATGAAAGCCCTCCTTCCTATGCAGTAATAACTGCTTAACACTTCAAACTTGCACATACAAATGTCAAAATCATGAAGAGCCCCTATTCTTTTAAATATATATACACACAAGGAAAAGAGCACAGTGTAACTGATGAATGTAACGCTAAACACTGCAAAATTAGAAAAAAATAAACCAGTAGAAATTACAATATTTGCTTTTGACATGTTTAAGGATTAAATAGTACATAATATTATAGTTATAAGATGTTGTTCATCACAAGCACCACCTGAAAAATTCTTCTCACCACTTCTCTACTAAGTTAAGTTTTGCTAAAAGATGCAAACTTACACCTAGCTCAGATCATTGTTATTTGCACTGCTTTACCCTTGTGCTTGTGACAAGCCACATTATTAAAGGACATGTTAAATCTTGTGTCACCAAGTTACCACCCAAATAGCACATTTATTATGCACAGAGTCAAATATAACTACAATCAAAATATATTTAAGAAAAACAAACAACCCCCACAAACAAATGACACATAAAAAATATGTATGTGTATATATATGCACATATATATACACACACACACATACACACACACTTTCTCCCCTGTTTGGCTGAACTTGCCTCTTCTCCTGGCTGGCACAGAGAGAGCTCTCTTTTCCACGCCTTTAGCTTCTGTTCTCACAAAACTTGCATACAAAAGCTTTTTAAATACAGAATTTCTTTAGCACAGAGGACCTCACTGGTAGCTCTGGGCTCACAGGATAGAGAGGCAGAGTGGGAAGCATGTGCATTGTGGACAGCCTTCAGCATTTCACCCCTGCCACAAAACCACCTGGGCTAATGCCAGCTCAGAATAAAAACATCTGACTCTGACCACTGCAATGTGTTAGGTTAGGAAGGAACCAATAACAAAAATACAGTAAATAAAATAATTAAAAAGAAAAAACAAACAAAACCCAAACAACCAACAGGTGTTGACAGACGGGTGGTCATCTAAAAGAAAACCTATTCAAAGCTTTCAAGTACATGAAATAACAGAGGCATCCTTGACTACTGCCAGCATCAAGATCCAACAAAAGCAACAGAGCTAATTAAGCTGAAAAAAAGTAGTCAATACTCTGAAATACTACAGGTAGACACAAGCCTTCCCCTATGTACACCACAAAATAAAAAGAACAGTAGCAATCTTCAACATTTGGATTCAATTAGGGGAAAAAAAAATAAAGCTATCATTGCAGTCAAAACAAACATGGACATGACAGGTAGAGTAACAAAAGTGGTAATAAACATAGTTCAAAGCCTTTTCAATCCCATTTCACTGAAAGGGCAAACAAGCTGGATGTGAAATCTTTTGTGACCAAAGAAAAAATGGGAGAAGAGGTCCCTCAGTGCAGAAGGAAGCCGCACTTAAAAATATATATTCACCTTTTCAAGTTACCTTAATTCAAGAAAAATAATTAGTATCAGTATTTTTGTTCTATAGTATAGATGTAGACAATTTTTTTTTCCTGATCACTGCCAAATGGCTTTATTTAAGTAGTTCTACTTCCAATAGAAGACAAATTTGTGTTTAGTGGGGGAGAAACAAAACAAGCACCTCACACTGTATTGCCATCAGGGTCCACTGTATAGACAGGGCTTCCTTTATGGTCATCATTAGACAGCCTTTCCTGCATTGTCCCAAATGCAGTTTTAAAGGTCTGCAAGAGTTCAGAATGAGAGAGACAAAAGAACTTGTAATTTCCAAAGGAAATATTCCTTCAATAATGTTTTCAATTGGAGAAAAAAAAAAAAATAAAAGCTTTCCTAGAATAATACTTTATTCCCCAAAACTTCACATCACTTGCTTTGCACACCTTATAATTTTTTTGAATTCTGAATTTTATATGTATTATAAACTGCTGCAAGTGGGATAGGTGATGACATGAATATAATCACAGGACAATGTCCTGGGGCAAGACTGATCATTTCTTTCTACTTCAGAGGCAAGCCTCCCTTTCTACATCACTGAAAAAGTTTCCTTTCCCACTCCATTTTCTCAGTGGGGTGGGGCACAGAGAAGCAGAAACTCCATAGCCACAAATCTTAAAAAGTTCCTGTGAAAATACCAGCATCGGAGCAGCAGTACCAGCCTAGCACTAACAAGAGCAAAAATACTGCTCTTGTTCTCTTGCAAGCAAAGCAAACTACTTAGACACATTTTACAACAGAAATTCACTAAACTCCCTTATTTGCTTTCAAATAACAATTTCGGTTGTGACCAAAACATTTTACACCCAGCGCTTGATCTCTCGTTTCCCTTGTAATTTTCTTTCTTGAGAGGGGGAAGAACAGCACACCAGAAGTCTTCCCCCAAAACCCGCTTTCTTTTCTGCACTAAATTCTACCACTTAGAAACTGGTGACTAACAGAAGATCTGTAGCTTCTGCTTTTAATCTGATTTTGTTTATAGGCAAAATTGGTTTCCCTCTGCTGAAGACAGTGGTATTTAGAAATAAGTGTCATGAAAACAGAGTTTCTCTCAAGACAAGCAATTAGACAGGAGCAATGAACTCCAGTAACAATTTAAGCATGAAAAGACTATGCCAGGAGGGGGCTGACCCAAACTAAGATGGTTAGCAACTTCTTCCCCTTCTTACACATGAATTATTTATTCACATGAGTCTCAGTTCCAATTCTCCTTCTTCAACCATCAAGTCAAGTGACCTGCAACAGACAGCCAAATAAATTACCAAATTAATTCTTTCAAGTGCTAAATAGGCCTGTTAACATTTCTAAGTATTTGAAATAAATAATCCAGAAACACTAAAGCCTAGGCATTCATCTTTACCAAAAGAATTCTTCTGCCTGCTTCTTCTCAGGCAGATCTTCCCATCAACGAATGCAAGAAAGTTTTACACGGCCACAGACATCGACCTGAAGTACTGCCTGCCACTCATAGTACCTTCTTTTCTAACTGCATTTCAAATGCAGCTAGCAAAACCTTAACAGCATAATAGCCAAAAGCAATGCCACAAGCCTTTTAAATACTTTCCTCAATTTCCCTCACATTTGCCATAGGCAGGCCAGCACAGTTCAGATAGCTACTGTTCTTATCATTTTGGCTTATTGGCAGGAAGAGCGAGCAAACCACAAACACTGTTACCATTAACCTTTATGTCTTTAGTTTAAGCCTGTTTAGACAGACTGTCAAGTTTATGGTTTTTATCTTTCTTGTACATTTGTGCATATTCTTTGATACCTTTTCCTCCTGCTCAGTCTTCATTCCCTACCTACATTATCTTTCCACTTGCCTGTCATTAAACCCCTGCTGAGCAATAATGATTCATCCTTCAAAATTCGCACTTCTTTTCCCAAAAGGGTATTTATCCTTTTTTAATCCATAGGATAGTTACCCTATTTATCCCACCTATTGCTCATCATCCAGAAGGTGTCACCCAGCAGCAAAGGGGCTCGAGCCCCCACACCAGGCACCCAGCTGGAATCCCCACACCCTCCCCAGTCTCTGCTCTGGACTCCCTCTGCTCCCTGTATATTCACATACAGAGGGAAAAAAAAACCCAAACCACAAGCCACTTGGGTTCTGAGGCTGAGGCAAGTTCCAATGAGTTATTCTAAACTGAACAAAAACATTAGCCTTCACATCGTCTTGGATAGCCCTACAAGGAGGTGTCAAGCTCAGCCATTGAGCAAGGCAGCTGACTGTGGGAAATGAAACTCCTTGGCTTTGCCTTGGGCAGGTTTATACATGTGCTCAGCACAACACAAAAACAGTTTATCTTTTGATTTAGTAGTGCCCCGCACTGTCACTGGTAAAATTAACAGCACTCTCACTGCTAACAATAATACAGCTGGTGTGACAGAAACCTTATGCCAGTGTTCAAAGCCAGAAAAAGAAAGTTAGCTCTGAAAAGACAAAACAAGCTTTAAGCAAGCAAGCCATTGTCAATTTTTAAGCCAATCCCATATTAAGCAAAACCTACAGGCAAATACGGTCAGTATAAAGTCAATTCATGCTTGAGTTCTACAACATTTACTGAATCACTTAAAAAAAAAAAAAAAAAAAAAAAAAGACCTTTTCCTTGGTGCCTTTCATGGAACAGATTCACCGTAAACACAGCTATCAAACACTGCAGGTGACACAGCCAACACTTAAATCACCCACTGGAGTTTAAATATAAAAACATTAGTTCACATTTACTACTTTATAAACATAGTCTTTATGATCGCAATAAATTTCGGTTAGCGCATCTCTCACTACAGAAAAAGAAAGAAGTATGGGGAGCTGAGAGGAAAAAACACATTTCCACCTGGTAATTTCCTGCGCCAAAACTAAGCGAGGGGAAAAAATTAAAATCCCACCAGTACAGTTTGACATTTGACAGCATCTTGTGCTTGGTGCATGCATGGTTCTACACAAATCTGAATGCTATTGACAGCTCTCACTCATCAGGTAACTCGGCACTGTAGGCCAGGCTAACAGGAGGTCAGCTTTCACTCCTACCTGGAACAGGCAGTCACTGCATGTTAGTTCTTCCACCTCATTACATAGAAAAAGCATTTCACTCACAACAAACTTGCTGCCTTACTTTGAAGTCAACATTAATTCTGTCTCAAGACATTACTGATAAAATAACAAGTCTGACTTCTCAGCCACAAGTTTAAAAGGACAGCAACCCCAGACAGCAGAAGTCCCAAACCTGCTCAAACATTGCAAGAACTTTTGCTCTCAGAGATGTCAAATCTTGCTGCCTATATAGCAACAATTACTCAGCTGCCACTAAATCCGATTTTAACCACCAGATATCCTCAGCTCAGAGGGCTTTGGTCATATGGCAGCTTAACGTGCCACTTTCTAGTGTGTTCAGCCAACCCTAGAAACAGTAAACAGCATTTGAATATTAAAGAAAAGTGTTTTCTACCACTCACTCAGGGATATGCTACCTCTTTTCCACAACTGACTGCTTCTCCACAGGTCGTTGCAGACTGGATTCACACTCTTTGTTAAATAAAGCTTTACAGTACCTCTGAACATTTATAGTGCCATGACTCAGTTAAATTCTAATCAGCCTGCGAGCTGTCAGACACTGCAGGCAGGTCCCCTCAAAATAAAACAAGGAATAATATAGTCTCCAGATTCCAGAAAGATGAGGCAGGAAGGGACAGCTTCCACTTCAGCTTTCCTAACAACGACTTAACCCCAAAGCCAGAAATCCTACCAGATCTTAAAACGTGTCAAGCATTTTAGCTGATGACTTACTGAAATTAAAAATCTAATAAATCATCAGAATCCGCGATGCAGAATCCACAAGAAGAGAAGTGCAGCACAGATATGAGGCTGTTTGCACCTGACAAAGCTGTCCCTTATTTTGCCCACACTAAGCTTCTTTAGGTTTCACCACTTTCCAACTTAAATCACGCGCTGACCCTTAAAAGGAACAGCCTCAAACAACATGTTCCGCGGGTAGAAAAGAGGAGGGGGAAGCAATGAAAAAGGGAAATAAAAATCACCTTTAAAGGGCTTCAGGGACACAGAAACACGTCTGGAAAAAGTAACCTTTAGTCTAGGAGGGAAACAGCGACGTCCCTAAGGAGCCCGAGGCGATGAGAAGGCATCTTTGGGGGAAGCAGGGAACGTAGCCCCTGTCACCAACAAGAGGAGACGGAAAAAGCACCTCTGGCACCGGCCGCTCACCCTCAGGTCAAGGCGGGGCGGGAGGTGGCACACAGCCGGGGAAAGGCGAGAAGGAACCGCGGCCTTGCCTGCAGCTGCCGGGAGAGCAGCTGGGAGGCAGCGAGGGGTGGCGGGCGAGGCCGCGGGCGGCGGGGCCGGGTCTGCCTCCCCGCACCACGGGCGGCCGCCGCAGCCGCAGCGCACCGAGCTTGCGGCTCCTTAAATACTTCACACGCACACCGGGAAAAGAAGGAGCAGAAGGGTCCTCCTCCAGAACGCCAACCCGGGTTTGCAGCCAGCGCTCGGGAAAACACTCGTGCGTCTCGGGGGGAAAGACTCGTAACTTTTCCGTCCCTCCCCCCCCCCCAAACCCACCCTTCCCAGCCCAACTTTCA
>WYDI02037428.1:0-21531 GCA_009867235.2 Psittacus erithacus | reverse complement strand
TACAATCTAAACTTTCCCTGTTTAAGTTTCAACCCATTGCCCCTTGTCCTGTTACTACAGTTCCTAATGAAGAGTCCCTGCCCAGCATCCTTAGAGGCCCTCTTCAGGTACTGGAAGGCTGCTATGAGGTCTCCACGCAGCCTTTCCTTCTCCAGGCTGAACAGCCCCAACTTTCTCAGCCTGTCTTCACATGGGAGATGCTCCTGACCATCCTCATGGCCCTCCTCTGCACTTGTTCCAACAGTTCCATGTCCTTTTTACGTTGAAGACACCACAACTGCAGACAATACTCCAAGTGAGGTCTCACAAGAGCAAAGTAGAGGGGCAGGATGACTTCCTTTGACCTGCTGGTCACGCTACTTTTGATGCAGCCCAGGATACAGTTGGCTTTTTGGGCTGTGAGCACACACTGAAGCCGGCTCATGTTCAGTTTCTCAACCACCAACACTCCCAAGTCGTTCTCTGCAGGGCTGCTCTGAATCTCTTCTCTGCCCAACCTGTAGCTGTGCCTGGGATTGCTTCTACCCAGGTGTAGGACTTTGCACTTGGCATGGTTAAACTTCATAAGGTTGGCATCAGCCCACCTCACAAGCGTGAGGTCTGGATAGCATCATCCCTCTGGATGGCATTCCTTCCCTCCAGCATATCAACTGAACCACACAGCTTGGTGTCATTGGCAAACTTGCTGAGGGAGCACTCAATCCCACTGTCCATGTCACCAACAAAGATGATGAACAAGACCAGTCCCAACACCGATCCCTGAGGGACACCACTCGTTACTGGTCTCCAGCTGGACACTGAGCCATTGACCACAACTCTTTGTGTGTGGCCATCCAGCCAGTTCTTTATCCACCAAGTGGTCCACCTATCAAATTGATGTCTCTCCAATTTAGAGACAAGAACTAATCAAACACTAATCTTGGAAAATTGAAATTTCTGTAATCTTCTTAGGTAGAGTAGAACTTATGTTATTTTGCATGTATATTGTGACACAAATACTAACACTAAATCAATCATAATCACTGCTTTAAACTTTGAGTGTAGTAATGATGTTGGAACACTGACCCAGACAGGATTTTTACATTAACAAATGAGACAACTTCCTTAGCATTTATATATGCAGAGCACTGACTGGATTACACATTTTTCCAGTTTGATACTGTGAGTACTCATGCAGGAAAAAGTAACTTGAGAATGCAGTTCAAAACAGACCTTTCCAAGCTTAGATAACTTCTTGGGGAAGAATTAGGAAATTATTACTCATTTTTTAATCCTAGAACTGTGTCAATGGATAAAACCATAAATGCCATTGCTAGATTTTCTGTGCAAAACGGACACAATTGACTTTAGACAATTTCAAATATGTAAAGAGAGTTCATTTCCACATGTGTATTAGCAAGAGGAATCTTGGAAATGAATGCCATGTTAGCCCATCATACTGATTACAAGTAGTCATGTCTGGAGCCAAAAGAAATTAAGACGTCCAATGGGTAATTGCATCATCAACATCTAGTGTTACTCTGGAATTTATGTGTCCATTACTAATGAATAATTATGTATTAGTAATGTAGTTAAGTGATAAGACATATCAAGCTGGAAGTGTGTGCCAGCCATATTAAGAATAAAGGAGGTTGCAGATGACTGATTAAGTGACGATTTGGATAAGAAAGGGAAGGAAGAAGAAAAGAGTAACTATGCCTGAAGTATCCAGTCTTTAAAAAACACCTGTAAGAACAACTAGTATGCTTGCTTTCCTTCTTGATGCTATACTTAAGCAAATAACATATGTTTTCAATTTTAAGTGATACTTTTTGAACAATGAATATGTGAAGTTTGCCATAATATACAAATATATCAAATGGGATGGTAAGAAAATACTATCTGCTGCTAAGCAGTGATTGAGTCAAAGATTTTATTTTAAACAGGGTCTGTCGGCAGATTTCTTTGTACAGCTTTGTTAATTTACCATCTCAGGTAGTGGAATTTCTGTTCTCAAGTTACTAATTTAGGTTTTAAAAACGCTATGTAATGCTATCACTATGTAGTCTAGATGTTTATTGTAATACACCGTCCCTGGTCACCATATCTACAGGTGAACCCAGACAGGAAAATCTGACAATGGCATTCATTAATACTGGTGGCAAGGCTTTTATGACATTAAGATAACTCATATTCTTATGAGGCTTCCCATTAGAAAAACAAAGCTCTTTCCCTTTCCTCTAAATCCTGGCTTATTATTTAAGTCTTTCTACAGAAAATATTGCCTCAGTTGACAACATGTGAACATAAACAATTTAAGGAAACTTCTGAAGACCAGTTTTAAATTGAAGAGCCATCTTAGCATATTTTTATATAAATCCTATTACCCAAACAGTGGTCCTTTGTAACCTAATGCAACAGTATAAAAATTGTTAGGCCCTATTATCAAGAATACTTAAAGACAGATAATATTCATGCATCCTGGGTATGTGCCATTGTTGTTAATGAAACCTTGATGAACAACATCAAGCAAATTGCAGCTGCTTGCTGCAGCTGCTCTTTACTGTAAGATATTGAAAAGAATTTACCAGATGCCATCCATTAGGGATGTATATACTTTAGGCATATCTAATGACAAGCTGCTTGAAAAATTTTGCTTCAGATAAGAAGGAGAGGAGGAAAGAATGACTCCCAAATTTAAAAAAAATCTTGTCTCAACTTACATGAACACAAACCTGTTCTTCTGGTAATTAAGACTGCTGATTATAATGACTTCTCCACTAGGATTTCCTGAATTATAATATGCTATCAATTTTGAATGAATGATTGGCTTAAGACAGAAAATGACACATATCTTGAAGATGTGTATATTATCTACCTGCCTGCCTATGCTCAATATTTCTTTAAAGATACTTCTTAAGAATCCACAGAGTACTGAAAGAGGAACATTTAAAAGCATCTCTTCATGAAATTTATATCTCCTCATAAAGCTGAGAATGCAAATTACACTAGTACTTTAACAAAAAAAAAAAAAAAGCTATCTCTAGAGCTTTGATTTCCAAGTAAAATACAGTGCTTTCTAGAAGATGTGCTTTTGCAAAGTTTGAGTATTTTTAGGGAGAAAAAAAGATGTATCTGTAACTGTGGGAACCAGGAGTGCATGCTGGCTGTGGGGACTAGTTTGGGGTGGGAGGAACACTCCACTGCTATTATGTATTGTCTGGTCATGACCAGGATGAGGAAGGGACCAGGAGGATCTGGACCATACTGCAGAGCAATCCCTGCCCTCAGAGTAGCCCTATCCAATATGAAGAGGAAGAAAATCCAGTGGCACACAGCTAGCCATAGGCAATATGTAATCCCTTTGCTGGAATCCCAGTGCAACCTGCATGACCCATCCACTCTGACTAATATCCCAGGTGTGAGTCAGTGGTTTCAGGAATGCTTTAGCAGTGTTGTACTAAACAACAGTTCCAGTGTTGTACTAAAACAGTAATACTTCTAATATAAATATATTAAGCAAATAGGCCATTACTTTCTGAAATAAAATAAAGGCAATCTTCTCAGGAATACTGATGAAACATTTGATCTAAGTGCTTAGGATGCAGGATAACAGACCATAAAGTCCATCATTAGCCTTTTAAAATTTAATTTCCATATTAATATGAATCAAATCTTCAGAGATTTACGATTAAGATGTTTGTCAGCGTTTCATTGCCAATGCTCCTTGATGCTCTGAGCACAATTTCTCAATGGTATGGCAATAACAACAAATTATGTTTAAACAAATGATGCTCAAACTAATAGAGAAGAATGAAGAGAGCTGATTGTAACTTTTATCTTATTGTTTTATTGTTTATTAAATACTTATTAAATGTGTGGTAGTTTTGTCTACTGTGAAGCATTTTTTAAATACATAAATATTTTCCATTCAAAATTAAACTCCGTATTACAGTGCTCCTTATGATTATGGTATCAAGCACTGTCATCGGTTTTAAGGTCGTTGTTCTGAGGTCAAGTGCTCTAGGCTGGTGTGTGTGTTACAACACTTAGTCAGATAGAAGCCAGAACGCTCAGCATCCTGAGGTTGTCTCTTGACTTACTTTTCCAGGCATGTTTGCCCCAAGGGTCACAATCTCTGATCATTCAGGTCAGCATCCTTTTAAACTGCATTACAGCTCATCTATGGATTGAACGCAATACCTATTTGAAGTGGAAATCTAGCTGTTGTAAAGTGGGAGTGGACAGGGCCCAACAACACCTTCAAACCAGAGAGTAGGAAAGCATCCCTGAGTGCTTTTAAAAATCCCTGGTTACATGGTGTGGGGGTTAACCTGGACTGGCTGACAGACACCCACAGATGTGGGTGGTGCAGAGGGATAGGGAATGGGGCACTGTGGTCTGCCCATAGCAGCTCCTCTCTGCCGCTCCTTCCTCCTCACACTTCTCCCTGCTCCAGCCTGCGTCCTTCCCAAGAGCAGCAGGGAAACCCCCGCCCCACTGGGTTCCTCCCGCTGCCGCAGGGGCATCTCTGCCGGGGCCCCGGAGCCCCTCCTGCCCTCCTCCCGCTCTGCCCTCGGGGCTCTCAGGGCTGTTTCTTACCCGCTTCCCCTCAGCCCTGGCTGCCGGGCACCGTTTGCCCTTCCTTACCCGGGCTTTCCCCGAGGCGCCCGCCCGTGGCTGAGGGGCTCAGCTCTGCCCTGCGGTGGGGCCGTTGGAGCCGGCTGGAACCGTCTGCGTCCAGCGCCGGGCAGCACCGGCCGCTGCGCAGAGAGGACACAGGGCAGTGCCTGGATGCTGCTGATGCAGACAGCACATGGGCACCTGCAACCGGTACACATGGGTATTTTTCTACAGACTTTAACAGATTAACATCTTCTTTAAAAATAATTACCTACAGGGATAGCAATCAAAGTTGTGGCCAGACCATTTAAGCATAGGCATCTATGTTACTAGTTTCCTTTTCGATATCAGGTGGGTATGTGTGAAGAAAGGTGAAATAAGGCATCAATTTCACAATTTTACAATTTCAGAAAGGACTTTTCTGAACGAAAGGAAGCACCATTCATTCTATAAGGCACTCAAATTGCATTATTCCTCTCCCTGGTTTTTGGAAGTGAAAACAGTTGTATACTACTTAAGCCAGTGAGAGTATCTGACTCCTAGGAACCTGACCACAAGTGATTCTTATGCAAATTGTCACCTAAAAATGTTAAAGAAGAAAATCAAATGGGAAATTTAAGGCTTTCAGACTGTTCAGCTAAAATAAATTATAATACCCCCATCCTGTTCTCAAAATAATCACAGTAACAAATGAAGGTTCCTTAGCCAAAATCTTTATTTTAGGGTTTCTTTTTTTCCATTAAGACATGTATATGTGACAGAAAGACTAAAAGAAAACATGCTGTATTGCAAATTTTAAAGATGTATTTCAGTAACACAGTAGAACTTTACAGTACATCTAATAGTGATTCACGTTTCAGTAGTCAGCTTAGATATTCTGTTTTGTTCTAGTTCATGAAGTTAAGAAAGTATTTTCCAGCAAAATCAACAACCATCCTTCCGTTAAGCAAATGGGACTGGCATTGTCCTCAGAAAATCCTGCAGAGACTTTTTACAGTTAGCACTTATACAAAGAGGTAAATAAAAAGAGAATCTTGGCCTTTGCTTTGGCAAGGATGTAGCCAAAGGATGGTCCACAGCATGCTTACAGACCAGTGTCCGATCCACTGTGCTCTACTATCATTAAAGTCCCTTCAGATTGACATTTGGCCCCCTTTCACCCATGAGTACCAGTGCAATTCTACTGACATCCAGCCCAATGCAAAACCTGATGCAAGAGACAGACAGAAGTTCTTTCCTCTCTTCAATAGGTTTCATAAATATCTAGCATCACAGTTTCCATCATAGTTTTCAATTTTATTTTCCTTTTATATGTAGGTACTGTGAGCTAAACAGAGAAATTGCACTTAGGTAAGGAATAGTAAATTAAGACTTTTCTAAATTGAAATTTCTCCATGGAAGTAAAAAAATTGCTTTAGATTAATAAATTTGACTCTAATAACAATATTTTCAACCATCCATCACAAATACTGTTTTCTTACAGGTTGTTCAATGTGTAGCTCTATGTATTGGTGATATCATGGTGCTAAGCATACAATGCTGTTTGGGTTTCCTGTGGTCCCAGACTTTCCTAGACAGGTTCTGACATTAATAAATGTATTTTCTGATAAAGCCATGTCATACAGGACAAGAAATTGAGAGGAAAAGCATGAAGTATGCCCTTATGCAGTGATGTGGCAACACAGCGATGTTCAGATGAACATCAAACTCAATTAAAACAAGGAAGTATGTAATTTCTAAATCATAATTTTTTTTATCTCTCAGAACAGTTTGTACTATAAAAAAGTTTGACTAGTTGAATTAGGCTGACACAAATGCCACTATCTCAGGACTTCCTAAGGGAATGTGCTCTGATTCTCACCTGGCTGAACTAACCCTGGAAGCTGTTTATATTTTTCCATTTATTCTTAACAACCAGGTGAAGAAAATGGGAAATTGAACAGACAACAGATAAAAAGACTTCACACGAACTGCATTTTGGTTCTATTTCCATACAGAGACAATTAAAGTTCACAGAGTCCACAAACAATCCCTTTTAAATATGCAAGTATAGCTACTTTTTTTTTTTTCATCTTAATAAGTCAAAGCTGAAGCAAAGAGCCCTTAGATTTTTACAGTCTTTCTGAGAGTGTCATGATTTCTGATCAAGATGATTATTTTTTTTAGTTTGGGTATTCAAGACTCCTGTCTGGAAGGGTAGCATTACTTCCTGTAGTGTTGCACATCCCTTTCTGAACTAGCAGATTCTATAACAAACAAGAGATCCTCTTCCAGCATTGCACTGCATGTTCCTTTGAGTATGTTCTTATAACTGAAGTATTTCTATCTTCATATCATGACTTTCTCAGTCTGCTCCATATAAATACATGTGTTTCTAAAAACCGATTTAATTCCAAGTGGATTATAATGTTAGATTAGTCCCAGCCAAGTGGCAGGGCAAAACGCTTCATTTCCTGCAGTCACTTCAATTGTAAAAACCAGGCCTCACTTCTAGAAAAAGGAGCAAGGTTTTTCAGCAAAATAGCGTAAAGTTGAGTGTTTCTGAAGACATTCTCTTGGCATTGTCAGATTTAGCAATTTCAAGGGCATACATCTTAATTTTAAAATATGTTTGAATATGTTTGAATATGTAAAAACACTGAACTATGCATTCCTGTAAAGATAGTAAACAGATCTCTCCAAAGCATCATGTTTATGAGACTTTAATTTTTTACTTCTAAAACAGAATATCAACAACTTCTATGGTTTACTCAAAGCTAAAATTAAAAATATTTTCAGAGGGTTTTGGGGGGGGGTTGTGGCCATTTTTTGGGGGGTTGTTTTTGTTGATTTTTGTTACATCAGATTTTATGCAATATATGAAATGGAAGTTCACCACTGCTGTGAGAAAGTCCATGTCATTACTGACATTCTGTCAGTACAGGAAAAATTAAGAGTCTTGTGCAATATTTATATGTACAATTATTTAGCATCCAGATAAATCAGAGGAAAATGGAGGTTACAGAAAGTTATACTGTATGTAATTTTTTCAGTTGTGTTTTCCATGAAGAGAAGCTCCAGTGATGAAAAGAATTTATAACAAAGGGAACAATTGCCATCTTACTGGATAGTATGCATCCGTGTGCACACACCTTTTGCTAACACAGCAAACAGGGACCCACAGCATACGCTGCTCATTCTGCCTTGGTGCTCATGGCAGTACCCCCATGAGCCGCAGCAAAACCTTCTACCTCCCTCTGGGCACAGCAAGTTTAAAGGTCTTCGGGAGGTTTGGACAGAGATGCACTAGAAAAGCTCATCCCCCATGGATTTCTGGGGTAAAGGTTGGACTTGATGATCTTACAGGTCTTCTCCAACCTAGCTGATTCTATGATGTGGAAACAAACCTGGCACTCTATATTGCTCAGCTCTTTCTCTTTGCTCTGACTGTGACAAGAGGAGGGAAATTGAAAAGATTGCTTCTATGACACTCAGGAAAGGAAGGCAAAGTGAAGTGGCTTCCCCTGATCAGTTTTGCGGCAATTCAAACAAATCAGGCAGTCCCTGGGCACTCCTGGGCTGCAGAGGAGATCCTCTCCCATTCACTCTCTCTCATTCAGGTAGAGGTTGAAATGCTGATCATTCCTCACACTGAAAACAGGCGCTACCACAGCTTATGGAATACCCTCACATCATTCATGCTTCATTTTGGCACTTTGGACGGGCATGAAATTCACTTTTGTGAATTTTGATTCAATGTGAGAGTTGTTTTAAAACAGAAGTGAAATATCTCAACATTTAACAGTCAGCTTTTAATATATCATGCACAGTGCAGATACCATCCTTGAGTGCTTTTTTTTTCTTCTTAAGTACAGACATACTCTTATATAATATATGTCCTCGGATTTAAATTCAGGACATATTCCTTCTAAAGTAACTTAGTGTTCCTATGAGATGATGAATGAATAGAAGTAACCCATCTCGACAGAGAAAGATATCAGCTTAATAATTTGATATTTTATTTTCTTTGTTATAATTACTTTTGCTTCAGATTAATGAATTCCATTTACAGTAGCAAGCTAGCAAATGAAAACCACTGAACACAGCTATGAAATATAATGGAAAGATGAGACTATCTGGTATGCAAGGAATAAACTGAAGCATTGAAGAGTCATTATTTACAAAAAAAAAAAATCATAGTGTAAATTTTGTTAAAAAGAAATCTTTTTCCCTCAGAAGAATCAAATGCATTTACATTCTTGAAGACAATTACCAAAGCTACAGAAATGAAAAACTAAGCTTTCAATTTTCTTCTTGAATTACTCCCCTTGTTTCCACTTATTTTTGTGTATTGTATTGTCCTTCCTATCTCTCTGTTTCATCTGAAGTCCAATTATTAAAAGAAAAAAGAAAACAAATCTCAGTATTTTTAAACAAACTTCTGTTTCTATATAAAACTTTACTTGTTTAGAAAGTCATCGCCTCATCTCCTGAGGAACACATGTCTCTGTCAAATAGGGCCCCCTCGTAACAGCTGTTCTGCAGCCTAAATTGGCTGAGCGGTGCTTAATAAAGACATTACACTAACAAGTGAAATGGAATGGATCTGTAAGCTGGAAAAGAGCAGTACCAAGGAGCTGGGACACAGGGCTGAGAGTGAAAGTATCAACACAAGAATCAAATGCCACAGGTAGAAGTGGCCAAAGAAGTCAGACATCTCCAGCCAGTAGCTCCATAGCAACCAGAGTCTGAGAGAGGCAGGTTTCCAGTGAAGAGGAAACAGACAGATCCCCGGTTGTGATTCAGCAGGCTCTGAAATGGAGTACCAAATAACACAGAAGAATGAGCCTACTGCTGGAAATATCAGAAGTCTGGTCATTTTACCCATTTGTTTGTCCAGATTGAAAAAAGCAGTGGCTGGAATAGTGAAACTACAACTTATGTGTATATATGACCTGTGTACGATATCCAAGGTCCCAGGATATCCTTCCAGCCAGCAGCATCTGACGTGAAATTTAATGGGAAAGATCCTAGTAGTATCTGAGACCCCAACTGGTATGTTATTGGAAAGGCTACTCCCTCAAAAAAACCAAAACAAAACCCAATGACACTCATCCCCACCACACCTCAAGCAACCAAAAACATTCCAGGGAAAGACTATAGAAATGAAGTCTATAACATAAGGCAGAGTGGCAAAGACCAAAGGACAAAGTTTTGTGTATGTAGCTAACAAAACAGTATAGAAAAACCGAGACTTCATGCTGGTATGGAATTTCACTGTGGCAACAGATGTAAATACTACCTGTCAGGCTGTAAAAAGGACCAAATCAGATAATATACATTTGTGAATAATGAGAGAAAGTAGTGGTAGTGTGAAGTTACCCTGTGGACATTAGAAAACTATGTTTTCCCAGTAAGATGGGCTCTCAGAACTACAAAAATATACATACTCTGGTCCAAATAGCTGAATATGCATAATGCAACATAATACTCATTGTGGCTAGGTGAGAAAAGGAGCATCTGACTCCATACCCCAGAGCTCTGCACACATAGGTGAAAGAGTAGGAGTCTCCAGCACCCAGGACTGCTTTTGTCTTTCATCTGCAACTGTTAATGTGAAGTACATATGATTCTGGGAGCAATAACCAGAAGAATAAGCAACAAGACTGTGTCTGCTTTTCTGATGTTTGTGTTGCTGAAAGTAGTGATATACAGGAGGTAAAAGAGGAATGTGTGCTATTCATTTTCACCTTTTCTTTAATGTGCCTTATCTTGTCATCTGGGAGTATCTCCATTATTTCTGGGATACTGCAAGCACTGTTTTTGTCAGCTTCTCTTTTTGCTGTGAAGTACAGCTACAAAGAGGGGAAGATTTCATTTCAGCATGCTGATGCTCCCTCTCCCTGTGCAATTCGAACAGCTTCCCATTTCTTTCTTATACCTATTTTTTTAACTGTCTTAGCAGTGCATCCCTGGGAAACCAAAAGGAAAAAAAAAAGGGGGGGGGGGGGAAGGAAAAAAAAAATAAAATTTAACCAGATGCTTAACTCCCTGATGCCTTTCCTGCATGGACCTTTTATGACATTACATGCAGTCTGACATCTGACACTTCCTTGCTTCTTTACAGCAGAAAATGGTGCCAGATTTGTGCAGTAAAGTCTACAGTGAAGCGCTATTTAACTGGCATTTAAAGGAGAAGATACAGCATATGGAAACCTGTGAAAATAAGTTATTAACTGTAGTGGGGTTTCTGGCAAGGTTTTGGTAGCAAAGGTGGTTTCTGTGAGAGGCTGCTAGAAGCTAGTATCAGGTGATTCCAAGATGCACCCACCACTGGCTAGCATCAAGCCCATCCGCAACAGTGGTAGCACCTGTGGGATAACACATTTAAGATAGGGAAAAAACCTGCTGTGGAACAGCAGCTGGAGAGAGGAGTGAGAATATGTGAGAGCAACAACTCTGCAGACACCAAGGTCAGTGAAGAAGGAGAATAGGAGGTGCTCAGGTGTCAGAGCAAAAAAAATCCTGAAGCCCATGATGAAGACCATGGTGAGTCAGGCTGTCCCCTTGCAGCCCATGGAGGTCCATGACGGAGCAGATATCCACTATCAGCCCATGTAGGAACCCATGCTGGAGCAAGGGGATGCCTGAAGGAGACTGTGACCCTGTGTGAAGCTGACACTGGAGCACTTTGTGAAGAACAAACTGGGTCTGTGGGAGAAGGGACCCACATTTCAGAAGTTCATGGGGACTGTCTTCCATGGGAAGGTGCCCGTGCCCATGTAGGGGAAGAGTGTGGAAGGAAGAAGGAGCAGCAGAGACAACGTGTAATGAACTAACTGCAATCCGCATTCCCCATTCCCCTGTGCCGCTGGGGGAAGGAGGTAGAGAAATGAGGAGTGAAGTTAAGCCCAGAAAGAAGGAGGGGGTGGCAGAAAAGTGTCGTAAGATTTAGTTTTTATTTTCTTATGATCTTACTCTTATTTGGTTGTTAATAAATTACACTAATTTCCCCACATTGAGTCTGTTTTACCCATGACACTAACAGGTGAGTGATCTCTCCCTGTCCTTATGTTAACCCATGAGCCTTTTGTTATATTTTCTCTGCTGTGTTCAGTTGATGAAGGGGTTTCATAGAGCAGCTTTGGTGGGCACCTGGTATCCAGCCAGGGTCAAGCTACCCCATTACCCATGTGTGATTCCAAGCTCCTACCAGACCATGAGTGATTTGGAGTGGGGGCTGGCAAGTCACGGTCATATTCCAACAAAGTGGCCAAAAAGAAGAAAATCAATTGCATTCTTTAACGTTCTAATATGCAAATTTCATCAACAGTAATGTAAGAAGTTTGACTACACAGAGCCTCGGTTTCTTACAAGCTGCTCTTCAAGGCATATCTTTTCTCCCAGCTTGCTTGCAAAGGGGAGGAGGGAAGGAATTGAAGTCAAGATACTATAGCTGTTCAGATTGCAAGTCTTGTTAGGTTTTTGTCATATTTGCTTTGGTAGGACTGTCAGTGGTTAATCGATCGAGCCTGCTTAGGACTACTAAATGTATTTAAGTTTGTCAAGGGCATTGTAGCTTAGGATGGGCTGCCTTTTATGTAGCTATTATAAACCCACTGTCATCAACTTGCAGAATTTTGCAAGTCTCATCCTGTTTCATCATTATCTTGAATCCCCAGCTCTCAATTCCATGTGACAACATGAGAATCTCAGGATTCATTTTAAAAGTAGCGTGAATTTCAGTCCTTGTAGGGCATGGAGAAAAGTTCTTTCTCCTTCTTTTGAAAAAGAACCCCACATTCTGTTATTTTTAAGATCATGATTACTAAGGAAAACTCATCATGGTATTGCTTTTAATTAAGGTTTGACCAAATTTATAGTCTAAAAATGCATTTAAAATAAGTATCTATTCAAGTATCAGCATTATATTTTCAATATGAACATATGCTTCTGCTGCTGAAATTCCATTAGTAAGACTGATAAAAAGGAAAAGGGTTTGCATAATGTTTGTGAGAATCATTGCCACAGGAACTCATTGAAGCAAATACTACAGTTACTTTCTAAAGAAGAGTGGATAACTAATAGCATTGCTAAGAATCCATGCCTATGCAAGCTAAGATGATAACAAGGTAATCAGATTTCATGCTTGAGGGTGTTAGCTAATCGCCTGCAGAGTTTTGGCACTGCACAATTGGCTGAGTGCATCTTGTTTATTTTTATGCTTGCTCTGAGACATCAGTTATTCACTGCCACTGTCAACCGCTTACTGGACAAGATGAACTAAATGGTTTGTTCCAGCATGATGAACTCTATGTCCTGTAATAAATGTTATCATAAATATAGCAAGCCATCCATTTTAAGACATCAATAAAATGTACATTATAGTGTAATAACTGGTTAGCGGGCATGTGTACTGCTGCCCTCTACTGAATTACAGCCATAGGCAAGGAAGTGACACTTGTTTTGTGTTTCTGACTCCATGGGGAAAAAAAATGTTACCTTCACTACCTGTATGCTACCTTTGTGCTCAAGCAGACGTCAAGAGAAGAGCACAAAAAGATGTTTTCGGTATTTTTTTCCCCCAGTAGAAAAGGTAAAGAACAACCACACAAGATACTCTTATGTTTTAGGCATGAAGGTGAAAAGACTCTTCTCTGACCATATCATCACCTAGTCCCAAAAGCACCTAGTGGAAAAACTTCTGCTTCCTTGTCAGCCATGTCCTTTACATGCAAGAGAGATGGGACCTCTGACCATTGGCACAGAGGGAAATAAACTCTTCCCTGCTCTATGAAGCAGTCATCTCTTCAAAGCCAAAAATGGTCCTGATCAAGATTAAGATAAAGGGGAAAATAGAAATGTAAGGGCTTGAAAGTAAAAATTCTGAAATTAAATACCCAGAATTTCAAAAATGAAAAAGGCTTTGAGTAAATAACCTTTTTCTTATAAAGTGAAATAATAAAAGATACAAATAAACATATTTCCCTTCTTGTTACTGCACTTGTTCTAATTCATTCCAGAAAAGTTGGACATAGAAGTGATTTTTTCCTCCCAGTATTCAGCTGGGATGAAGTAGGGCACTCTTAAGAGCCCAGGATAGTAAAAACAAACCACTACTGATAGTGCTTGTCCAATAGACAATACTCAGTAGCCCTTAAACCCATCTACAAAGACATGCATTGTAAAGCCAAGAAAGACTGTTAATAGTTCCTTTAAGGTATAATAACTAACCCTTTTTAGCAGCTTGACATAATCTTTCAACCTCATAGTAAAATTTGTCCTTGATCAGTCACTGTGTGTTAAAACTGAGTTTGACTTAGCCTCTTTAGACTACATATTGATGCAGTTTCTTATACAATATCTTTATGATATAAATTAACATATATTTTGTCTTTCCCTTTGTCCTGCTAACAGATAGATCACACAGACTTCACATATTCTAAGACACATTTAGAAATGACAGATAAAAATCAATGGCAGTGTATTTTGTTATAGTCTTGCATGCTTCACTTTTAATTTGTCAGTTATATTTCAACAGGTGAAGGTACTTCACCCTTTTAACAACGTCCATTAACATTTTATTGATTTAATTGTATTCCCAGTCATTAAACAAAATGTCTCTCAATTATCATTAGATAATGAGTAAAACACTATGCAAACAGGAACCAAACTGGCTACAGAAACTGGAGTGTTTTCTTTAACCTACAATGTGTTATTCATTAGGTCTCACACAAAGAAAAATTATATTATTGATTTAATAACATGATTGATTTGAAAGCCAGGGTACCAAACAACCTTCTGGAGTGCTGTGTATTATCAATCCTTTTATTCTGTGGATAGCTGCAGAAAAGTTTCTTCACATTGAGCTTCTCTCATCTGGCAAAACATTAATTTTGAATTCAATCTATACCTAGTTCATTTTTTCCAGCTACTACTTAGATAGTATATAATACACATTTTCCTGCAATTTAGGACAATTTAGGTGAGTTAAAAAGCCATAACTGAAGAAACCATTTGAAAATGTTGCTCTTCTTTTCAATAGTGCTCTATTATACTAGGCTGTCAGGTAAATTCTAGAACTGAATATCCAAGAAGAGCACACCAAGCCAAGTAAAAGAATATTAGCTGGTATCTACCATTTTGTCAACTGTTTGATGATCAAACATATCTGTCTTTAAAGAAGCTGAATTTAAGGTACTGACAGTCTAGTCCCTCAGAGTGGCCCTGTGTTGTGCAGAATCACAATGCAGGTGTAAGCTACCTGTTCTAAAACATATTTAAAGCAATATGGAAGTTGTTCAATGTATTTTTCTTTTTCACTGCCACAAGAATGTGCAGGAGAAATATAATTAATAAATTACGTTACTTGAGTTTATAAATTAATACACCTCATTGTCAGTGTTCTCTTTATCATTTCATTGCTATTCTTTCACCTTCAGAAGACCCATACGCATGCAGTTACTAAAGGATACTCACTTAGTTTTAACAGTGGACTCTATCAAACCCTAAGATATTATAAACATGACAAAATATTTTCTAATGGACATAAATCATGCCTTCAGTTGGAGTCAGAAAGCCACAGTGCCAAATGAGGAAGGACTTCAGTGCTTTATCAGCTCATGCCTTCAGATGCATTTCAGTAAACAGCACATTCATTCTTGGACAGCTAGCCAAGGCTGAGGTCCATACTGCCATTGATACCTGAACTGACTAGCTTTAAGCTAATTTGCATGTATCTGCACACGATATTTTACTGCAGCGTAGATGCATACACACATATACACAGTATTAGCAATAAGAAACTTGTTGCCTGTTTTGCTCAGCAGAGACAGCCTACTTCAGCTGTAACAGCCTACCTGCCACCAGCTGCTGCGTGCAGAATGGCTTATTTAACAACAAAACACAAAACAGCTGCTCTTGACTGCTCTTCTGCTGCAGGTGCCATTTCTGATTGAAATTACTGGAAAGTGAAAGTCCTTGTGTGGCCAGGTTCATCCTTTCAGAAATTCTACTGTAGCCCAGCTACAGTACTGCAGACCCATTTGAGTCTTCCTGTGGGACAAAGGGTTAGGTTCAATGCACCTAAATGGTTACAGGCATCTGTAAGTTGTTTAACTCTGTATACTTGGCTAACAATTGAGAAAAAGTCAACCAATTAATAAAAAGCAGCAAGAAAAGATAGAAGCCTCCGCAAGGCTTTCTTGGGCATATGAAGTTTCATCCCGAAGACAGCAGAAACAACTTATTCACCACTAATATTCAGCTAAATTCAGTCAAGAGTAATGTTGAAAACACAAAAGGACGTGTCAACAGTGGTAGTTATGCACAATTCTCACTAGAACTGAATATAGCATCAGTTCTGTCATGCATTTAGTGCACTTGGTGCTTTTGAGTGCAGTTAGTTAATAGTGACCTTTTAAGCTTCTGAATTCCCAGTTTGGACTGAGAACCCTCAGAAAGACTGCTCTTCTATAAGCTACTCTTACTCTTCCCCCAGTTTCAGTTGCATCCTACACCATTTCAGAAAAGGCACCTCTTAGGAATGAATTAGTAGCTTTGAATTTTACTCCTTTGGAGTCTGTTAGAACCAAAATGGCATACAATTCACAATGCTTTTACAAAACTAGTCATTACAAGTATCAGTTTTTGCCAACCCATCCTTTTGACACAGAAATCTGCACCATAGAAGCCATCTTTCTTTTTTTTTTTTTTTTCCTAGCAAAGGTAAAAAGCTGCAGAACCCCATGTATTTTACCTTATAAATTCACTTTTTCAGTCAAGGCCTGAAAGGATAATGATGGGCTAGGGAGACAGTATTTATGAGATAAAGAGGCAAACCAGTCAAGCTGGAATATAGAAGTCTGCATACTTAACCCTCACACACTTCACAAAAACTTATCTAGATATGGATCCAAATTCTGCAACTCAGTCTTTTTTTCTCTTCTTTGACTTCAAAAGCCTCTTTTAACTTAAAAAATTCTGCTGTGATAGTAATGCTCCACCTAGTGGAACTAAAACCTTGGTATATTGCAACACTAGTACAAACTAGAACTCCTCTCTCAGTGCCTAAGTACTCCATTTTTCCAGTGATAAGAAAGAAGTGCTAGTGTGACAATTACAGTATAATGCCAATTTAAGAGCACAAAATACTGTCATTTTAAAATATAGCGAACAGAAAGAACAAACTTTTTGCAGATCTGACATAATTATGACTCTATCACTATTTTGCTTACGATGACTCCTTGGTACAGACATACTTAAAATAGCTACCTCCACAAAAACATTTCTTAATCATTGATTTTTTATTTTTTTTTTTTTAAAGAGTAAGTAGAGAAGATCTGTCAGATCATGTTGTCTAAAACTAATATATTGCAGGTCAGTAAATTTCACCTGTCTCAGTATCTTTTGTTTTATTAAAGCATTTTTGATTTTGTGGTAGTGCCTGGAGACCTCAGAAGGGGATTGATATCCCATTGTTCTTTATGTTGGGAACAAACTTAATGAAGAACTAATCTTCCCTTCAAAGTTCATAATATGGCATGATTTTTCTCATCACACAGCATGTTCATAACTCAAACAGCAAGGTGGGTATTTTTCATTCCAGAGGGCATTTCAGATGAAGATGCGTATGGAACAGCAAGAAGCCTTTAGGAGCCTCTGAGGGTGAAGTGTGAGGTAAGGTAGGGAAGAATCATTCATTATGCTATCCATTGGAAAAATATCTGCAGTACATAATGACCTTGTACCTGTGAGAACTTGCACATACTCTAAACCAGTATCAGGCTCACGAATCTTTTGATAAATTAAAAAAAAAAACAAAACCAAACACAAACCCCACCTTTCTTATTGCACTGCTGCAGTGTCTTGGAATTTTAATACTCCAAGTAGCCAACATGGGGAGCACAGCGAATAGGTTACACAGCTCTCTATATTGCAGAAAGATTTTTATTCACCGAGAAGGGTGACAGACAGATCCCACTGAAAGTTAGCGAGAATTTGTGGTGCTTTCCTCCTCTGAGTATCTCTCCTCACTTCATGTTCCTAGATTCTTACTGTTATACAAGGAAATGCTAAAACCAAACCAAAATAAAAGCTAAGCTAAGCATCTGTAGATCATTATACATATGTATGTATGTATGCCTGTACACACACATCAACATACTCCATAGTGCAAATCCTGGACAGATTGGTGTCTGGGGTTTGTTCTCATGCAGTGATTTGTTTTCAAACAATGCTTACACAACCAATAAATTACATGACTTCAGGACAAGTGAGATAAAGAAGCAGAAGCCTGCGGGGATATTCAAAGCTCTCCAGAATAACATGCTTGTTTTTATTCAAACAGAATGCGTCATCTCTTCTTTCCTTTCCGTGTTCCATTGTTCATCCTTCGTCCTCCTCAAAATACCCTCTTCTTCAAGATCTTAAATCATCAGAACTCACTGGAGAAGAGGCAACATTTACAGAAAATATACATAACAAGTGTTTTTGAGGCAGCAATTTCATTCTCATTAATGATATTTTTCACTTAGGTTCATATTATATCTATCTGCTTCCATCAAGGTAACTGTCTTCAATATCAGTCATTTAACTTGAAGCTGACACAAGCCTGCTATGGGGCTACATAGCAAAGAAGGAAGATTTGACTCTGCATATAGAAATATGCAGGGAAAAATTACCATGAAGAAAGGTAGGGTATGAGCACTACTTTCTCTGCCCTAAGTCCTCATGCATATATGTATAATATGCAGGAGGGTGAGATAGCCTAGAGCTTTCCCATTAAGAGATACCACTGTTGTTGCACAGCATGTCAACAACGTGGTTAATAGTTACTTTTTCTCTGAGGCTCCTGAGCTTTATTTCTACTTGTTCCAGAGTACTCTTGGTACAAAATCTGCCCAGTGCCAAAGCAAAGGCAGGCAATTTCTTTCTGTGAATGTGGCATTGCTCTAGCCCACAAGGTAGAGAGTGAAGTTCAAGAAAAACAAATGCAGATGCCTTTTATTATAGGAAAACTGTGAACCTCACTTGTGAAACTTACTTTCTGTCCCTCTCTGTACCAACCCTCAGCAGGCTGAAATCTCAGCAGTGAACCTCAAGTCCTCAGCTCACATGGCACTATTCTATGCATGTTACATGGATACACGAATGTTACATGGATCTGAACTTCAGACCCTGTCATACTGATTAAAATGCTGGAATTAACACCTCGTCAGGCTTCTTGTTCCAACAAGGACAACAAGAACAAATAATGTTTTCCTTCCAAACTTTATTTTATAGAGAATGTTGCAGGTGATTTTATATTTATTTACTGGTTTTGCTCCTCATCTAGCCTAGCTGCCATGGTGAATCAGAGGGAACCAAAAGATATATGACTTTGTTTACTCTTAATTCCTCTACATTCAGCAGTAGGGGCAGATAATTATAATATGAAACACTGAAAAAGCAGAACCAAAGACACCAGATGTCTTTAAATTCCCTAGAGTTTTCTTGACAGAGGACATTATTCCTGGTACATGTGAAAAAATCTTTTCCTACAGTTTCCAGAGATAGAAACCCCCCATTTTGCTTGCATTGACTGGAAATGCCTATCTGGAAACCCAAAGATGACAAAAAAGTTTTCTTTCAAAATTGCCTGAAAGCTAAGGTATGAAAGGCATTACTCCTATGGCCTGCTTACACAGCTGGAAAGGACTGGATTAGAAAACAGACACGGGTGTACTCGACCCACAGACAGGGAGCACTGCAGATGAAGAAAGCTGAAGAAAAAAGGCATGCCAAGTAATTTTACCTCCATGTCACACTTAACAGTGAAGAGTAATTGCTAGGACATTGGCTACTTCAAAATTACTTGCTCTGAACATGCACTGCATCCCTTGGGTGAAGTAAGTGCCATTTTGTTCCTGATTAATTTTATGGATTGAGAGAAACTAACTGATTATATAGGTACCATATTGATTTGTCTGCTGACATGGGTAATGATTTTAATTGTGCCTCTTTATGCTAATTACTTTTGACTAACAGGGCATCAATTCACTAGGCTCTGTGCTTCACTTACTATTGCATTTCAACCAAATATTTTAGCTTCTCATTCTGTTAAATTTGAGTGGATTAATGTAAGACATTCAGCAATCAAGAAAGTTCAATAAACTGAGGAAAATGGAAGTAATTTAAGAACTGCAACTATCTGAAATGAACACGTAGACATCACAATGATTTGTAAACCAAAGCAAAAGTAAAACCATCATTCTAATTAAAACACGAAAAAATGTGAAATAAACACACTAAAAGCAAGATGTATTTTGTGGGGAAAAAAACTCCAAAACAATCAACTAAAACCAACCAACCAACCAACCAAAACCAACAATCCCAAAATGGCAGGAAGAGATTGGAGATACCAGCAGCAATGATCAGGTTTGCTCCCTGCACTTCCATCTTGCTGTATTTTCCTCTTCAGCCTTTTCTTCCCTCTGTGATATAAGAACAGCAAGATAAAGAAGTATTGCAGCCAAGGATTATGAACTTTCTCACTCCTGCAGTTCACTAAGGATTAGAAGGTTGTTAACCTGTGTCTGCAGACTGCTCTATTCAGGCCTATGAGTCTGCTGTAAGAATTGAGGCCCAATTCTGTACATGCTTGCTTCAGTTCAGCCACATGCTGAAGAACAGCTATAGAGGTCAATCTTTTTCTCAGTGTGCAGTCCCTTTCTCACAGCTCTTCCTATTCTTTGCCAATGCTCCCAGCTGCTGTGACAGTTCCTAGGATTCAGTACTCTTTTCTTCAGGTCTGTTGAGATGCTGTCCAAATGAAACCCAGCTCTCAACCACTGAGGCATAATTGCAATCTTCCCACCTCCTCTTTGTCAGCTGTCTGTACTGTTTGTTTTTTTTTTTAGACTTCTTGAGCTGCATGTAAAATGAAGACATCACTGTCTTTTATCTGCCTAAATGGTGTTCTGTCACATTCTTGGTAATTCACTCATATTTCAGGTATAAAACTCCTCACACCTCAGACCTTATTCACCACAGAACAAGACACAAGGATTCACCAGGAATTCATTAGGCAACTTATGTATTTAGATTTTCTTATTGGTGCACCTATGAAAGTTGAGAGGTACTTGATACTCCTACAGTTTCCCCCATACAGGTTGTCTTCTTTCTATAAATGCAGTGTAGATATGCTTTGTAAGATTAAATACATGTGATATGCATGCATTCAGATGTTAAGCTGAATTTATGGCAAAACTCATTACCAAATACAGTAACACAATAAGAATTTTTACACTAGCGGAAGATGTCTTTGCAACTATAGGCATAGTTACTTTTACTAACTTTGTCTAGATCCCCTAAGATTGTAATTATTATCATACATTATTTATTTTCTTGTTGCTGTTATTAACTTTGAGTAGATAACTTCACCACTACTCACTCAATTTTATTAGGCCATTATATTTTTATTACTTTCCTAGTCTTTATTGTTATTGCCATCATGCAAATGGCTTTCACTGCAAATGTCTTCATTATCAGTAAAAATTGCAAGGAAACAGAGAGCTCTTTGGTCACCACTGAAAAAAAGAAAATCATAAACTACACTTGGTAACTCAGAAGACTGTATATGATGAACCAAAGCAAATACCAAACTTCCAGCAACCTTGAAAGAATAATCCAGCAACCTGTGGGTACTGTGCCTGCAATGTCAAAGAGGAAATTCACAGTAACCTGATTCCATCCCTTAAGACCATGGTCTAATAAGAGAAAGTAATCACCCATTGTCCTGGGTTCAGCAGTAGCAGTCATTTTTTCTCCTTCTTAGTAGCTAGTGCAGTGCTGTGTTTTTGACTTTCAGCCTGGAAACAGCGCTGATAACACTGATGTTTTTAGTTACTGCTCAAATGTTTACTCTGACCAAGGACTTTCTGAGTCTCATGCTCTGCCAGGGAGGAGGGG
>WYDI02037426.1:5536-21167 GCA_009867235.2 Psittacus erithacus | reverse complement strand
GCTTAGAATGTTTACTCTGACCAAGGACTTTCTGAGTCTCATGCTCTGCCAGGGAGGAGGGGAAGCCAGGAGGAAGCGGAGACAGGACACCTGACCCAAACTAGCCAAACAGGTATTCCATACCACAGCACGTCATGCCCAGTATATAAACTGGGGCAGTCGTGGTTTAAGCCCAGCCACGCAGCCCACTCACACCCTCCCGCCCTCCCTCCCTCAGCTCCCAGAGGGATGGGGAGGACAATCGAATGAATACAACTCTCACAGGTTGAGATAAGAACAGTGTATTAACTAAGGTATAACACAAACCACTACTGCTACCACCAATAATAATAATGATAAAGGAAATAACGAGAAGCGAATACAACGGCTCGCCACCGACTGATACCCAGCCCTACCCCAGCAGAGATCTCGCCCTTCTGGGTAACTGTCCTCAGCTACATCCTGGGCATGACATGCTGTGGTATGGAATACCTCTTTGGCTAGTTTGGGTCAGGTGTCTTGTCTCTGCCTCCTCCCGGCTTCCCCTCCTCCCTGGCAGAGCATGAGGCTCAGAAAGTCCTTGGTCAGTCTAAATGTTTGAGCAGTAGCTAGAAACAACCATGTTATCAGCACTGTTCTCAGACCAAAAGTGAAAAACACAGCACTGCACCAGCTACCAAGGAGAAAAAATGACTGCTACTGCTGAACCCAGGACAAGGAATTAAGTAACCCACTGGTCAGTAACTGAAGTTATGTTTTGTAGGAGAAAATAAGCAAGAAGGGATGAAGTACAGGCTAGAGAAAATCTCGTCCAAGCGGCTGTGTTTTTACTGTGTTTCTATACTTTTTACTAATTATTTTTCTAACTTAAACTGCTACCGCTGTCTTTCGAAAACATAATCAGAAATTTGGAAGTAAGTGCAAACAAAGTTGAGAGGATCTGATACTTCTGGGATCTGAGCTTTAGCAATGTTTAAAGTATTTCTTCTGTGTCTTCATTCAACACTTGCTGAAAACAGGCAATTTATAGACACATGTGAAGAGGTTAAAAAATAATTGTGAAGGAATGTGGAAAATCCAAGAAATCAGCTATCATGAGATTTAGAGGTTTGATTGAGCAACTCAAGATGACAAACCATACTTCCATCCCTACTCATTATTCACCATGTGTATGTAGTAGGAAGGGAATTGTCAGCTATTGTACAAAATCATAGCTTCAGTAAATGCACAGGCTTTAGTGTGAATGCAATGAGTTTTCTGTGGTGGTGTTTATACGTTGCCTTCTATCTGTTCAATTAGTAACCCTTGGCATAGGCCATAGGGTTCAAGAAATTACTTTTCCACTTTCAATTAATAATGATCTGGTACTAAGTTTCTCAGGATGAAGTGGGTGTTTAGTAACAGACTGCTCCTTTCAGTACAACAAGCCAATAGTTGCTTGCATAGTGTATTTTATATTAGGAAATCTGAACAAGTACACGTGAAGCCATTTATCTAGATGCTGAAGCTTCTAGATTGAATGGCTTTGAGGGAGCTGGGTTGTCCTTCAGCCATCTTTTTTTTAAGGGATTACTAGCTAATGAGTACATTGTTTTAAGGTAATATTTGTGAAGTACAAGAGAAAAGTGTTAGCACATTGCCTTTTAGATTCACGTAAGGTTACAGTGCAGTGCTCAGCCCAAAAGGGATATGTGGAGGATAGAGAATTTCCAGTCCATGTAGTTCATTTAACTAAGATTTACTGGTTAATCCCCATATTGCTAATTCAAGCATGCATATATATACACATAAATTATAACTACATATTAATGCTCAGTAATATGCCTTTTCTTAAATTGCTGTCATTGCTTTCCTTCTTTGGGTAAGCAACTGTGTGGATATATATATCAGTAGGTCAGCATAGATGAGCAGTGATCCCTCCCCAGCAGTGGGTACCTGTGCTGCCTGAGGTATAAGGGATTGGGAAGGCCCACAGATACTGTACTAATCTTATGTGTTTCCCATCTTAGTTCAGGTAACAAGAGCCTCCTTTTCACTTGAGCTGATTCAGTTCTGTTTCTGGTAATCCTGAATGAATAAATACCAGTTGTGCTTTGATTGTCACTTTATTCCCTTTTACACCCTAAGCAAACTTCAGCTTTTGAGGATGTATGCCTTTAGTCACTGGCAATTAGTCATTGGTGGGTTGTTTACAGCCCTGTTTCTTCATGCCTGTACTTTCAAAGCCCTTGCTGTCACCTTATCCTTTATGCTGCATTTTTATTTCTCAGGTCATACATAATTTATTCTACAAAGAACTTGTTACCACTGTTGATCAAATATACATTATGTGCACCTCACCTTATAAGCAGATTGCTGCCTCACAACTGTATTGCATCAAATACAAGAAAGTAATGATTCCATTTCTCCAAATGAAATAGTCCTCAAAGCGTGTTCTTGTTCCCTTAAGTGTGTAGTTAAGTGTGTAGTTAAGTGTGTAACCAGGGTTTTCTTATTCTTTTGCTTTTAAGCTGCAAAAATGTTGTGTAAAAAAGAAAGAGCTGAAAGTTGACAAACAGGACAACACGTGAAAACAATCCCTTTCTGTGTTTCCTTCCTATCTTGCACAGTATCTCTTCTTCCTACAGGTCTGACAAAACATTCCTCCCTCCCTTTTCAGTAACATTATTATGGTCAGCAAAGAATTAAAAGCCAAATAAATGTCTGCAGTCAGGGAGACAGTAGTGTAACTTTGTAGGAAGTTGGGCTGAGCGACTGAGCTCATCTGCCTTCAGTCTCCACCCCTGAGCTGTCCAAAGGCAACCTTGCAGCAGTAGGACCAGAACAGCCTGACAGTGCCCTGAAGTATGATGGTTCCTATGACTACAGTGAATGCAAATTGAATTACTAATCAATTAAAATGCCAGAATCTATCCTTTAACATTTCAAAGGATTCCTCTGTCAATACAGAGAATTTTATTAACTACTCTGAAACTACTTTGGTGGAAATTTTAAAATTCCCTGCAACAGGAAGGGTGCTTGCACTGGCCTTGGCTGGTAGAGAGTCAATTTTCTTCACAGCAGCTGCATTGGTGCCATGTTTTGGGTTGGTGATCAAAACAACATTGTTAACAGAGGGATGTAAACACCATGAATAGTGTACACAGAGTCAAGGCCTTTTCTTCCTCTCACACCACCCCACCAGCAAGTAGGCTAGGGGTGCACAAGAAGATGGGAGGGGACGCAGCTGGGACAGCTGACCCCCGCCAACCAAAGGGGTAACCCACACTATATGATGTCATGCTCAGCAATAAAAGCTGGTGGAGATGATGAGGGCAATATGCTCAGACTTATTCTGCATATAAAGGAGTAAAGAACAAATATCTCTATGTAAGTACACATTAAACTGAAGTTGCCTTTTGCAATGTGCATAAGATATAGGGCTGATATGTTGCTCATCAGAAGTAACATGATAGCAGAGTGTAAAGTGCTTAGATTTTCCAGACAGTAATTGATAAAGAATTGCTGCTTTCTCCTTCTCTCTACAACACATTTTGTTTTTTTTATTAAAGTGTGGAAAATATATCCTGCAATTCGCTCATTACTTACTCTAAAGTAGTCAGGAGTTTACAGATTAATTTTTTTGGCTATTGTCATTTAGTTTCCATTATACTTGAGCGTGAGATAGGAGGCTTTGAAATCTTTAGCTGTGAGGTTTGTCGAATACTAGTGAAACAAAGCATCTTGTTAAAAAAATTTTTGCAGAAAAAGATGTAAAATGTACTTTAGTAAAGCACCCATGCTTCTCTATATTTTTAAATCTTTAGTTAAACAGAACTCATTCCTTTTTAAGGATAGTTGTTGAGGAGGTGAGGAGGGGAACCAAAACAAAATCCACAAAAACAGGAAAGTGAAACAAAGTGGATATGATGCTGAACTGCAGTTTTCTTGGTGAAATTTACTTGAGTTAAGCTCTGAGAATTTTTTTCTGAATGTGCCTTCAGTGCTGCTATTCTACCGATTTCATTTCTCTTATTGTTTCCTCTGCTGTGTTCGTATTACTTTAAGCAAAAGTCTGGGTATAAAGGTTAATAGAATTGCTCAATTGGTGATAGCACTCAAATCTGTAACTGCCTGTGGAGCCCGAACTGTACCAAAATCAAACTATTAACATTGGCTTAATGCTTACCCCAGCAGTGGTCACATTTTTCCCGAAGAGAAATAATCAGCAGAAAGACAAAGTGGATATTTATTTGCAGATTTAAATGCTTACCCCTTGCAAATCTCATAACCAGCAGAACTGAGGTCAGGTGGAAGAAATTGTGTTGTCCTCTGAGAAGTATTGGGCAGTATTTCTTATTCCAGGACTGAAATTTCTAAATTCCCTTTTGTGCCTGGGAGTTCCATCCCAGGAATCCAGTGGATTTCTGGACTTCATGGATGAGTGAAAAGTCAGGATCCTTGGATACTTCTGCCTAAGGGATAGTTACGTTTTCCTTTTGTATTAATTTGTACAGGCTCTGAACAATTCCTGTCCTTTGATAAACAGGGCAGTTAATACAGTGTCCACACTTCTTTTTCTTCAATTCTTTCCTGAAAAAGTATATTGGAGTTCTGCGTAAATAATACTTCTCAAAGTACTTGTTTTTCATGCCTCACTTGTATACCTTACATCCCCCAGCTGGATGCACATAGTGGTAGTTGAAGGAAGCGAAAAATTACTGATGCAAAAATCAGTGCATTCTTTTTCTTTTCAATCTGGAGTTATTAGGTCTCATTTAAAAAAAAACTCAAACCAAACAAACAAAAAAACCCCAAACCAAACAAACAAAAAAACCCCAAGACCAAACAAAACAAAAAACCAAAACCAAAACAACAACAAAATCCCTGAATCCCTAAAATATTTGGGAGAAAATGTTGAATATTGGAAGAATGGCTTTACTGATGCTCTGATACCAAGTACGTAACAAGGATATTCACTGTACTTGCTGTACTTGGAGTAAGACCTTTTACTTTTGGCTTTTATTCTGACAGTGAAATCCTGATCCAGATGAATAAAGTGACAAAGCTTCCATTAACTTCACTAATGCAGAACTTTGCCTAAGGAGTTTTCTGTTGCTGCTAGTAATAGTGGTGGTAGCCTCTGCTAATTTTGTCAAGGTCTGTCAAGATCAGGTTCTGTCACACATCCAACTAATAATACTCAGGAAGTAGAGCCAGGTGGGACATTCTTAAAAACAGTGAAATGTGTTATGAAGGCTTTCATTCAATTCTCACCTCCATTAAGTTAGAACAATAATACATGTTTGTTTGGTACAGTGTTTACATTCTTCAGTGGCAACATGCAACTACCTGTCTTTCTAGGCTCAGAATGACCACATAATCTTTCCAAAGACTCAGTACTATGGTGTGAAACCATGGCAGTGCTTTTCCTATGTTCAGGATACATTCTCTTTCCTAACTAACTTAACTGTTTTTGTCAAATAACAATCTGTTTATGCACTTGTGTGATGTGGAAATAGAATCTGTCCTTCAAAATGGAGAATTATTCTCATTATCTATTAGCTACGGGAGTTCTTATAACAACTCTTAAAATGACTCATCTTTTTATATGCACTAATGTCCTGGTTTAAGCCCAGTCTGCAATTCAGCCACGCAGTCGTTAGCTCACTCCCCTGCCCTTCCTCCCCACCTCCCAGGGGGATGGGGAGGAGAATCAAAAGAATGTGACTCCCACAGGTTGAGATAAGAACAGTCCAGTAACTAAGGTATAACACAAATCACTGCTGCTACCACCAATAATAATAATAATAATAATGATAAGGGATGACTCAGAGAGTCCTTGGTCAGAGTAAACATTACTGAGCAGCAACTAAAAACGTTGGTGTTATCAGCGCTGTTTCCAGGCTGAAAATCAAAAACACAGAACTGCCCCAGCTACTAAGAAGGAGAAAAATGACTGCTACTGCTGAACACAGGACAACTAACTGAAGGCAATGCTATTCCAGGTGAGTGGGACTTGCGAGACCAATTTTGAAACAGTTGTTCCTGTCTTTGAAACAAACAGCTGTTTTGTTGGTTTGTTTTTCCTTTCAATATTGGTGTCATAATAGGCAGTAAAAAATGTACTTAAAGATGCAATAATTAGCTTGAAGTGGTAAATTATAAAAGAAGGAGTCTAAGCCTAGATCTGTGTTTTGGATTAATATTTTCATGGTTGCTTTGTTTAAATTTCTACCACTTGCATTGAAGTTTATCTTGTTACAGTGTCTCACTTCATAGTATGTCAAGATATATATTTTTCAAAATTTCTGTAGATGTCTATATAGATTGTTTGAAACACATCTTGCAGGCATCAACCCTTGAGATGACTTTTTAAAAGTATGAACTGTTTTAGGAGACTATAAACTTTGGTTGTTGATATGTGTGTGAGGAATAAAGATTTTTCAGTTTTGATCAGAATGGTGCATCCATCTGACTATACTGCTTTGATATTACCCTCTAATATTCTTCTTGCTTTTGGATGGAACTGTGAATATAATAAATACAGCATATATTTATATAAATTATAAAAGCATTACTGTGTAGGACTTCAGTGTGTGCAAAATGCAAGTATTCTTTGGTACATTTTTCACTTCATGGTTAAAATATTTCTCTTAGATAAAATGGTAGGTCTGCAGTGGTGACAGGTGGTTGGAAATGTGGGCCTTCTACTCATAATGCATCCTAAAAACCGCATTAAACTGTCCCATTTACATCAGTGAGACAGCTAATGTCAAGATTTATGTTGGAGCAGGTTTTGGTTGCATACATAATCTGAAGGATCATGCCTCCAAAAATTTTTAGTTTCCAAACACCTTGAAGGTGTTTGATTTCTGTGAGAATAATGCCATGTACTGAGTTATCCTGCAGAACATTTTGACATTGACAAAATAATGTTCTTTATGTGCTGTTGTAGTTGGGTCCTGATTTGTGAAATGCAAATAGAGTTTTCAGGTTGCTATGGAGTCTTATTTGCAATATGTCTTCTTTCTCATAACACTCTCACTGGGTAAACTAACATTTTATTGACTGACAGGACATTGTGCAATTGTTGTGATTTGTCACATTCAAAGTAAAAACTTTAATGTAGTCTCTGTGTAAGACAAATGAAAATAAATTATTTATTTCTATCTGGTAGAAGTCCTAATAGCCCTATATTTTTTTATTTATTTATTTTTTGTCCTTTGTAGACAATTCTGACTAGAATAAAATTAGATATAGAGTAGGTGTTTATCTTGCTATCTCAAGTAAAGCTTTCATTAATGAATTATTACACTTTTCTCAGCTTCTCATAGGAATGGTATGTAATATTGAGAATAATTGTTATCAGGGTTCAACAGCTGGTGTTCATGTCACTAGCATCACCTAAAAATAACATCCGTTTTTCCAAAGGATGCCAGTCTGAAGAGAATTAGTGTTTCTTTCATGTAGATGCAGTTTAGTTGTTAAGCATGAAATTCCGTCTTCCAAAATGGAAGAAAGGAAATAGAAAGTAAAAAACAAATAGTACTTATTTGAAGAAAGCCATTGCAAACAAACGAATGAGAGGAATCAAGGCAATTACTTTAATGCAGAATATTTTCTCTTTTTTAACAAGATTGAACCACTGTTTCCTACTCCTATCTTTTCAAAATAAAATCCTTCCTTATGTGACTTCATTTAAATGATTAATATAAAAATAGGGAGATGCTGGCACATAACTGGTGGATTGCTGTATTGAATCAAACTCATCTAAAGAAACAGTGAAGAAAAAGATCCAGCAGTAAGGAAAACAGAAATACGAGACATAGGACTGGAGTGATGACATGAAGTTCATGAATACAGGGCTTCGGAAAAGACATTACAAACCTTATTCTGTAATTGTAAGATGTGCTGCCATAGTACCTCTAAAGCTGCAAAGTCAGCCGGGACAGCACATGGTAGATGAGTAAGCAAGCAGAAGACAAGTAGCATTGAAAATTTAATACGACATGCTTGAAAAAAAAACTTTTACAAGAGACCTACAAGTGAGATGTGAATGGAAAACACAGCATCATGCTGCAGGTTGATATAAAAGGTGGAGAATTTCATGGTTTTATCACAAGAAAGAATGCTAAGATAAGGGAAAGGTAAATGCAAGCTTCCAGCAAAATAATTGGTGTTGGACAGTGCCAGATTTTTGTTCATCTAATGGAAACTATATACGCTTGGCCAGCACAAGAATGTTAATTTTCTATAACAACTACTTTTACCCATCCCCTGTCCCCTGTGCTGCTGAGGGAGAGGCAGAGAAAATCAGCAGAAGTTTAAGCCCAGGAAGAAGGGAGGGCTGGGGAAGGTGTTTTTAAGATTTGGTTTTATTTCTCATCATCCTGCTCTGATTTGATTAGTAATTTCCAGAAGCTGAATCTGTTTTGCCTGTGATAGTAATTGCTCAGTGATGTCTCCTTGTCCTTATCTTGACCCATGAGATTATTGTTACATTTTCTTTCTCCTGTCCAGCTGAGAAGGGTGAGCAATGGAGTGGCTTTGGTGGGTCTCTGGGATACAGCCAAGGTCAACCCACAACAGTATGACAGGATGTTCTGTAGGTAAATGCCAGGAGTCATATGTCTCCAATTAATGTGATGGATAGAGAGCAAAACTATAGAACAAAGTAGGATGACTCTGAAAGAATAGCAGTGTCTGAGTGTCTCACATGGATATTACTACTAAACCAGATTTCTTTTTAACATTTTTCAAAAGGGAAGAGACAATCTGAAACAAGACTGAATTGGTAACTTCAGTGCTTTCGGTTTGCACCTTGAATCATCAAATATGGTTCAAAGAAGAGGGTTTCAATCCTAAAAGGCTACACAGGTAACAGACATTTTTAATAGCATCTTCACAAGAATATTTCTAAGACAGAAAAGCAATTTTTAAGTACTGTCTGTGTCAGCCCTTTCAGTGCACTGAACAGGTGCTTCTTGGCCCCCCTGTTCTTCGTAGTGAATTTTCATAGTCCTTTGTTCATTCTGTCCTCCTTTGTAGCCAGAGGTGAAAAGATAATATTTTAGCCATTATTTTTTCCATTCAAACTCTGTTCCCCAATACAATTCTGTTCATATTCCATCCATTTATGTTTTCTAATGTTTCATTCTCATGAGTCAGAATTAGTTTTGTGACCATTGGCAGTCCAATATCCATTAGTTCCAGACAGGAAATACAAAAAGCACATGGGAGGCATTGATGCATCTATATAGAGAATATCTTCATTACAGACTCATCTGCGCTAATTAGTACTGGGATCAGAGTTTTCCAGTTAGCCTAACCAGGGTATAAGTATTTCCACAGCAAAGCCTTTTGTGTGCAGCTGTCCCCAAATCAGGGTATGGGTGTTCCCATGGGAGCAAAGCCCTGCTGCTTTGTGCTGTGGTGCTCTGAGATTTGTTCCTAAGAAGATGAATGAGCTGTGAGAATGTCTTGCATTTTGAAAGGATTGTTAGAACAGTGCTGGAGTATTCACCACATCTCTTTTGCATCTGAACACAGGGTCTAGGCAAAAACTAATGGACAGAATAGTCTTAGTTCATGCATATAGCTGGAAGCCAGTGTGCCTTGGGTCAAATAAGCATATAGTAGAGTTGTTAAGAGGTAAAAATAAGGGTTGAGTGAAAAACACTTTTAAGACTAAAACCTAAATCTGTAGTGGATAAATATTCTTGGTTACCTACTTCATAACTTGGTTCTAGTCAAAACTATTAAAAGAACAAGTGCAACAATCAGAAATATGACCAAGTAGATATATAATAATCTAATTTTATTGCCATATGCAACTGAAGGTTATGGAGAGCCTAATGAGTGTTGTTAATACTGTTTGTATTTTTTCATTTATAATAGGAGGGAAAGTTCAGGGTAGTATCTAGTTAAAATTTATAGCTATTTGGAGCAGAAACAAATATGATAATGCTGATAGGTTAATTTATTGACTGGTGAAGCTTTTTAATAAGTTGATAATAAGAGTACAAAATACTTTTGTGGTAATGTATTTTCCCTCAGAAGCTAGACAGAGTAATACATTAATCTAGCCTCTTCAAATGAAACTGCAGAATCACAGAATGGTTAAGACCTCTGGAGGTCACTTGGTCCAACTCCTTCCTTCTCAAGCAGGGCCACATAGACCGGGTTGCCCAGGATCATGTTCAGATGTCTTTTAAAGGACTGTCCAGACAGTCTTCTAGAAGGGAGACTCCACAAACCCCCAGGGCAACCTGTGCCAGTGCTCAGTTACCCTCACAGTAACAAAGTGTTTGCTGGTGTTCAGAAGGAACCTCCTAGGTTTCAATTCATGCCAGTTGCTTCTGATCCTGACTCTGGGTGCCGCTGAAAAGAGCCTGGCTCTGTACTCTGTGTGCCATCCCTTCAGGTATTTACACCCATTGGTAAGACCCCTCCTGAGCCCTGCCTTCTCCAGGCTGAGCTGTCCCAGCTCTTCCAGCCTTTCGTCATATGTGAGATGCTCCAGTCCATCACCTTCATGGCCCTTTGCTGGACTCTCTCCAGTACATCCATGTCCTCTGTGTACTGAAAAGCCCAGAGCTGGACCCAGCACTCCAGATGCGGCTTCACCAATGCTGAATAAAGGGGAAAGGCCATCTCCCTCAACACCTGCTGGCAACACTTTTACTCATACAGTGCACACAGCATCAGCTTTTGGCACCAGGGCATATTACTGATTCATGTTAAACTTGGGTGTCCTACAGAACCCCTAGTCTCTCTCTGCCAAGTTGTTTTCTATCTGGCCATCCCCTAGTATATGCTGGTGCATGGGGTGGTTCCTTCCCAGGTACTGGACTCCACGCTACCCTTTGTTGAACTTCATGTGGTCCTTCTCAACCCATTTCTTCATCTTGCTCAGGTCCGTCTAGATGGCAGCATGATCTTTTATCTTATCAGCCAGTTTTGCTACCAGCAAATGAAATGATACATACTAACTGAAGAAAATGATTGTAAGTCCAGGCAGCATACCCCTTATGACTTGCTGAGAAGGATAAGGTATAAGGGCATTCTTCTCATAATGATGAAAGAAGTCAGTAATCATACAACTAAACGCTTTCACTTATAGTAGAATAGGATATTGTAGCCATTAGAAAAAATCCTGTTTAACTGGAGCCTATAATAGGCATAACTTTTGCCAGAATCAGGAGTTGTCCATCTGAAGAAATGTGAGCAGAAACGAAGGAAGAAATAATGCATGTGTAATGGAAAAAAATTACATTGGTGAAAGTTTCCTGAAAGGCCTCTTGATAATGAAGAAAAAATTAGGTTTTGTATCATGAAAGGAAATGCCAGATAGGAGCTGCTAGTTATTATCTTATGAGAAAATACTATTGAAACTAAAAGCTAGTGAGATGATGGAAACGTTTGCAGTGAGGTATTTTTAATGCTGAAGGCAACAACTTTTAATTGAAGTGCTTATCATTAAAAAAAATAAATATCTGAAGGAGGGAGAAACAAAAATGCCATGTTCCTACAGCTTCCTTGCAAAGTGTCATTTAATACAATACAGATAACTTTTGCAGTTCACAGCGTAGGTATTAAACAGTCCCAGAAATCTGCACGTGGCTTATGATCCGGTTTGAAATTAGCATGTTTGGTAACAGAAGAATTGCTGAGAGGCTTCTGTGCTTGACATGGGAGCTGCTGCTGACATGGACATGAGTGGCTCTAGGCAGACACTTCTATTCCTAAGTTCCCATATGTATGGGCAGATAGGCTTCTAATGTGAGTATGAATCTCTTCTCCTTAAATAGCAATGAGCAGCCAGAAGACTTAATTATAAAGATTATGTCTTTGGGTTATTTGCAAATTAATTAAAAATGGGAAAGTTCCTTGCAAGCAAATGTCCAGCTGGTTTAGGATTCAACTTGATATTAAGACAATGCAATTAAAATCTAAAATAGATTTGAAATTTGTTACCAAACCCTGACTCTTACCTTCAGTATTTAATTTTATTCATGGCTCTGCAGTTAGGTACAGTATAAATAAAAGCTGAAGTTAAGTATATATTTTTGCAAATGTCATTTGCTTGTGGATTTATACAGCAAGCAAACCTTGCAACAGCTTAAAAAAAATGAAGTGACTTATGAAAGTTTATTTTTCTCTAACTAAAATTGCATTTAAGAAGAACATGGCTTAAGGCAGGGCAGTTCAAACGTATTTTCTGAAAACGATATATGGTGAATTTCTTTGGAATCAGTAGTCATAAACAGGTATGTAAAATGTCATATTTTGGGTTTTGTACCAAAGAAAGGCACTTTTTGCATGTATTTTCTCAGTTTAAGAGAAAAAGAAAAGAGTGGGTCCTGCCATTTGTCCTAGTCCATCTGAGAACATGACATCCTCAGGCTGAGATGAGGAAAAAAGGGAAAAAAGCGTGGAAAGCAGGAGTGAAGAAAATGTCTGGAAAGAAGAGAGTTCATGTCAATTACTAATTGTAAGTTTTACCTTAGTCAGCAAAATTCACAATAGAATAAATACTACAATATACGTTCCATGTAGCTTATATATTGCGTGCATTATTACATACACCATCATAATGTAGTATCATATAAACAAAATAGTGAAAATATAAATCTATTTACACAGGTTAAATTTAGTTATCGGGTTTATAGGTATATAAAAACCAGACACTGGAATAGTTTCTTCAAGTGCAAATGGGCTGCATTTCTTAAGTGGTTCTTCATATCCTGTAACAGTTTATGGATTTTTCTTTACATATAAATCTTTTTTGTTTGTTTTTTTCCTGAAGTTGCTTTTTTCTTTCCTGGTCCTTGAAATTTACTGAAGTTGCAGCCTTTAGTATTTACATCACGGAACAGTAGTTACTGAATGTGGTTCAAGACAGTATGTTCTTGGTTTTAACCCATCACTGCTGAATTCAAGAGTCTACATTTTGTATAGAAGTGATTGACGATGGAGAAAGGTCATTGTAGATGTTTAAAGAGGGAAGGGTGATAATATAATTGGCCTCTAAATGGGCCCATATTTTTGGATATTAAAACAAAAACCTGTCTTTAAGAGTTGGTCTCTGGAACCTTTTAAGGTTTCAGATATCAATACAGGCGATCTTTGCTTAAGTAGGAAACAGCATTTCTACTTCTCTAACTTGCTTCTGACTTCTTGTTTAAGGAAAGGGTCAAAAAGAAGTATTTGTAACAATAAAATCTAGAATGATGCTGAGAAGCCTCTTTCAGGCCCTGATAGGCAAATACTCTCAGTGCTTGATTTTTATAAATTCCAAACAGTGGAATCCTAATTGATTTTTGTGCAGAAATCTCTTGGTAAGATTTCTGTGCACAAATCCTGGGTATGTGTTTACATGTAATAAATTTAACATTGAAGAGGCAAAACAACTTTTTTTTTTTTTTTTTTGTTATTGGTGTGTTTTTTTGGTGGGTTTTTTTTTTGTTTTGTTTTGTTTTTTAATTTGTTCTGGTGATGGTTTTTCACCAATAATTTAGCAAGTCACAAAGCCTTAGAGAAAGAGAACAAAGCTACCCAGTGCTCATAGAAGTTATGTTTTATATTGCTGAATAGTGCAGTGGCTTCCAAAGACGTAAAGATCTGTGTCTTTAAATAAAGGTAGTCTGAAAGTAAGAAGATTTCACTGCGGGTTTTATAGCTATTAAATACCCTATAGTGAGTATTGTTATGTAATCTTTAAAAATCGCCATTTATGGCTAGCTGGTTTTCCCTAGGAAGGCATAGATAAACAGGTTTCTGTAATGCTTTCGTGCAGGAAAAACTGATAATCTCCAGATATAAAACCACGAAAATCTTTTTTTTCTTTAATCGCTAGAGAGATAATGTCTGGGAAAGCTTCACCCATTTGATTGTACAGCTGTTCCTCAGAAGCCCATGAACTCTAAATAACCAGTCAGCATACAGTGGTCTTTTATAAAGTACATGATTTGAAAGTTGTGTCAAGATACTAATGAACCCAATGCTGTGTTATCTGGAGTTCATGGTGCCCATGAATATCAGTAGGAAGAGATCCAAGCTATTCATTAAGCATTTTAATCTGTATTTTAAAATAAGATCTGAGCAGTATATTCATGAAGTGTATCAGATGCCATTCTGTATCAAGCATAAAACTCCTCTGTAAACAGCGAAAACATCTTTCTGGTCCGTCACGTCTGTCTGGTCAATCTTGTAAGAGTACCTGTAGAAAACCTATGCCCTACTTCTGCCTTTTATGCATCAGCAGACCTAAAAGTAGCTGAAAAGATATGGTCATGTAACATAAGGCATGGAAACTGGAACTTCCATGGAGTGTCGTTCTGCCATTTCCAAATGGATATATTTGAATTTCACACAAGAAAATGGGATGATCATGAATTTTTTGAAACCAATTTATTGATACGTTTTATGTAAGTTATTTTGGGGAAAAAATATTCAATCCAAATATAGGATGAATTAATTGATACTTTTGATCAAATAATAGAACTCTAGCAGGGAATGAGAAAAAGCAGTATGTTAACTTATGTCCAGGTGGGTTTGCCCTCTGTTGTTCTTATATTTTAAAATATACTTCCCTAGGATATACTTGTTGCACTCTGAAGTAGAAGGATGACAACTTTTTTGCAGCTATTACTTGCTGATGTTACTTAATGTTGCAAATCCAGACTATATACCGGCAAAGGGAAAAAAATATATTCTTGCCAACTGTACAGCTGGATTGTGAGACTGTGTGCATAACAATTCCACTATGAAAATGTATATTTATATTATGGTAATGTCTGTCGACTTTTTTTTTTTAATATCTAGCTCATCATGATTGTTAATTTTATTTGTAGTTGTTTTCTTCTCCCTAAATACCAATTTTACCCCTTCTTTGTATTAATACATCACAGTTGTCTCCTTTTTATTGTGCTCTTCCTTTTCAATTTCAAAGGAGAATATGATACTGAGGGATAATCGACTATGTCCAGTTTTGCTAGTGGAGAGCATGAAGGAGCAGAAATAGGATAAATCTTTATCTCTTTCAGTGTAAAGTAGAGGTTACCCTGAAGCTGAACAGAGCTCATCCTTGAAACCACACAGAAAAATATTGTATTTTTGATGTTGGAAACTCAGGGGAAATATAGGCTCATACTGTGCTTCCAGAAAATGCATTTTTTTAAAAATTAATTTCCATCTCAGTTAGAAACAGTGGAAAACTAAGGTTTACCTTTATATTTATACTGATTGGCTTACCTCCTAAATGCTGTACTTGAAACAGTTATGTTTCTGACGTCATAAAGAAAATAAATTAATGTTAATATTTGTCATTTTGGGGTTGGGGAAAAGGTGACACTTTCTGACCCTTTATACTTAAAGCTTAAAATCTACTCATTTTCATACTTCCATACTTGATAAATAATTAGGCTTATTCCTCTGTCGTGGTTTAAGGCCTGCCACACAGCCCACTCACTGCCCCCCCCACCTCCTCACTCGGCTCCCGGAGGGATGGGGAAGAGAATCGAAAGAATACAACTCCCACAGGTTGAGACAAGAACAGTCTATTAACTAAGGTATAACACAAATCACTGCTACTACCACCAATAATAATAAAGGAAATAACAAGAGAAGAGAATACAACGGCTCACCACCAACCGATACCCAGCCCCAC
>WYDI02037425.1:0-10109 GCA_009867235.2 Psittacus erithacus | reverse complement strand
GTGGGGGGAAGGACAGGTTGTGGGGGGAAAACGAGCAGGCTACATGTTTTTCTAATTTACGACTAAGCTTAAACCACGACATGTGGTTAGCCATCTTCTATCCCAAATGTTCCCACTAATACAAAGCAAAAGCCTGGAAATTCATGGCTGGGACCCAAGTCCACCAGATCTTCTCAGTGCAATTGCTTCCCTTTTCCACCCTAACATTTTATTTTTTTTTTATTTACAGTGAAACTATCAAAAGACATTGAAGGACAGAGGTTTATTATCTTCCACACTAGTGTGTGTCTGGAATAGGAAAATAATACACAATCCCTGGCTAAGACTTTACATTGAGATAACGTCAATCAGCTGGTGAAGAAGATTTGAAGATCTGAGAACAAAAGCAGCTCCCAGGTCTTGAAAACAAATATTTTACTGCAGAACTAAAAGACCAACACCTTCTAGGGGCTCTGTGGATTAGGTGCTCTTCACCAATCCCCTGTGCAAAAGGTACTCTCTCCACTGTCACCTTAGAGGCTTCACCATGAATGAATGAACTCCCTTACATAGGCCTGTCTCTGACAAAAATGCAGGGTCTTTCAGAGTGCATTTGTGCTGCCAGGCATCCACTCCCGGGTTCTCCAAGGCTGGTCATGCTCAAAAGATTTCAGACACACAGCCGTCTCTTTCTGTCTCTAATCAGTGCCCCCAACTTAAAGTGAAGCAGCTGTATCAAGAAGCTTTCCTCCTTCCTATCCAGCCTCCAAACTTTTAACATCTATTGGACTTACAAAGTAAACTGGAAGCAGGCATATTGAATACTTCTGCCATCTGTCACAAAGTACTTGCAACAGATTTGCATATATGGCACTGTCATAACAGTGGTAATCAATGCCTTAGCTTTTAGTAGTAAATAAAAAAAATATATCATTATAGTGTGGACTGTCTGGTACTTTTTTATCCTGACTCTTTCCCTTTTTTTACAGACTCATAAGGAGATATTTGCATTTGATAGTACACTGCTGGAAAAAAGAAAAGTGAAGCAATTTACCTATGTTTTAGCACACTGTGTTTCAGATATTTGAGTTATCAAACTTAGAAGTATCTTACCTAATTCAATGGCTTGGAATTAGTGAATTGTCACTGCCACAGATGAAAGAAAAAAAAAAAGAATAAAGCAGAGCTGAAAGTGTGTCATGAGTGCAAACCAACATAATTAATAGGACATGACTGGTTTTCACAGTAACTGCATTAAGTCATGGCTCTATTCAAAATTTTATATTTACAGATAGGAAGCAAAGGTTGTAAGCTTGCTTCTCCCAGAGACAAAAAAAAAAAAAAAAAACAAAACCAGAAATAAGAAGAAAATTAGCTGGTATACTGATTTCAACACTAGGGAATTCATACGGGTTGGTTAGTTTTTCCACTGACTACCAGAGCACGCTGACTAAGTGATACACAGTCAACGAGGTATTCTTTCTGTCACCACCTAAATGACTTCTGGACAGTTCACTGTATCTGCAGCTACAATCTCTCTTTGGTATGCACTGAATCACATTAATACCCAAATAAAATATGTTGGTGAAATCAATATTGTATTTACCACAGCTTACAGAGACATTATGAAAGTTCAATATAATATGTGCATGTGACTGTTCCACTGCTTTGGTTTTTCACATCTTATTTAGCAAATACCTGTCAACAGAACCACCTTTCTAAATTAAAACTTACCTCAACTGTTTGCAATAATATGCAATGCTGCCCACCTCTTGACACACTCTTCCAATGTCTTACCAACTTGCCTAGATCCTGTTAACATTTCTGTCATTGATAATTAAGTAACAATACTGGAGCTCTCAGGTCTGAATCATTTTTTTCGTGAGGGGAATAATGTTCCTCTGTTTTCAGAAGTCCTGAAAACAATCCATCCTTATTCACCAGGATAATGATTTACTCGGCACCTTGACCCTTTTCATCCAGAAATCTCCAAATAACAAGCATAAATGTATGGAGTGAGACTATTTTGCCAAATAGCTAGAGAAACAAATCAGCCTTATGGAAAGAAGTGCAAATAAAAACAAAAATACCATTTTTAACTAAATATTGTAGCTAAAATATACTTTGTTAGCTTATGCTCTTAGGCTTTTTAGAGGCATCTATAAATTATTCCCTTCTTTCTTAATATCTGTTGATAAATATTGAAAAATATATAAAAATTAGAGGAAAAGCATATTACATTGTCTTGTAGAACAGTCCAGGGATGTCAGTGAATTGACAGATACCTTACAACAATAACATCAGTTTTCTAGGAACTTAACTTTACTTATATAATAAAAAAATATACCCTGTCTGCAGTAGCCATGTTTTATGTGAATAGTACACTCAGAGGTGATGAATGCTTCAAGCTATAATCTGTGTTTTTTGTTAAATTTTCATACTTTAAGGTATCAATTTTTAATGCCATGAGAGAAGAAAATGGGCACAAGAATTACTTCAATTATTTATTATCTATCATTTTAATGTGAATGATTAAAGTATATTGTTTTCTGTAAAGAGCATGTACGGTCTCTTAAGAAACCTTCCAGATAATGTTTTTGTGGGTTTGTTTATTTAGAATTTATTGATGTCAAAGATTTAGAGAGGATAAACATATCATAGGGGGTCTTGCTGTGTCTATAATCACAGTAACATCCCTTTCTCATACAGAAATGAGTGAGGGGTGCTGTGGATTTTTCCCCTCCCCAAGGGCTCATTCCTAGTGGATTTAGGCACCTCTGTGCTACTGAACTTTTTAAATCTCATCTATGGACTCTGGAATGCACTATCTGCTCAGCTTCTCCTCAGCTCTCTATTCCATTCCCACTGTAGCTTCACTCTGAATTCAACTGCTTGCAATGCAATGAAATAGACATAGGTAGTATCTCTGATTTTTGTCATTTTTAGCTCATGCATAGGATGACTGTAGAAATGAAATGCAACTGCCTTCCTTCACCAACTTTCTGATTAAGGTATGTCCTTATCTAGTTTCAATATTGTCATTTTGTCATTGTGATAAAGCTGACTGTCCCAACAAGGAGTGGAAGATCGTTGTGCTAGAATGAGTACAGACACACAGGAAGACTGTGGAATCAAACTTCTGCTGAAGTTACTGAAGATTAATTATTTATTTGTGCAATCAATACAGGACAAGGCAAATTCAATATTGGACATTTAAAAAAAAAAATAAAAAAAAAATTAAAAAGTCTGCATGGTTTCTTTTGCCTCTCCTGACTATGGGTTTACCTGATTTCCATAAATTCTTTCAGAAAATAAGTGTATATTATATATTTACATTACTCTTCAATTTAACTGCTTCATGACGAGTTTACTCGTCTCTTAGCAGATTTGAAGAACTTGAATAGGTGCCAATTTGAGGAACTTGAATCAATGAGTTACAGTATTTAGCAGACAAGATCTAATGCTAAATCCATATTTTGTTTCAGTTCTCATAAGGTATTTTTCATTTATCAGACACTAGCTAAGGTGCATATTTGTGAAATCAATGTATTTGTATATAAATATTTCATTGATTCATATTTCGCTGTTATCCTCTTATAAAAGGAGCATGAGAAGGTACTAAAAAATGTTTTGGATTATATTTTGGTTTGGGATTGTTTTTTACAAAGTTTTGCAAAACAAACTTATCCCAAGACAACAATAATTACAACATCATGATTTTGAATTTCTATGGAAGTTATTGTCAGTTATTAGATTTTATTAGGTTAAATGTAGTATATCTCCTATATAATACCCGCATACCACCTTTTTTTATTTGTTATGTATTTGGAGGAAACTAATATACAGAAGAGCAACTGAAGCCAGAACTGGAAACTATATGAACCATATGTGGTTTAACTGTAACTGTGGAAGTGTCTGGTTTCCTATCCAAGGAATCTGAACAATGCACTATTTTCCAGGAATAGCACTCAAGTCAATTCATAGACTCAATGTGAGAGATAAAAGTCTAGTAAGATAATCAAACCCAAGCATTCAAAACTCATGAGATAGTTTTAGAAGCATGAAAATTCATATAGAATAAAATTCTAATTTTTGTTGTTTTCTATCTTTTAGTCCAGTTTTTTCTTCTCTGGAAAAGAATGTAGAGGAATCAGGAATGAAGGAGTGAAGCTGAGCCTGCAAAAAAGGGGAAATGTGGAAGGTGTTTTAAGCTTTTGTCTTTTTTCTCACAATCCAAATCTATTTTAATTGGCAATAAATTAAATATGTTTTTCCCAGGCTGACCCTGTTTTGCACATTGTGGTAGTTAATAAGCAATCTCCCTGTGTTTGTCTCAACTAACAAGCTTTATCATTTTATTTTCCTTCTTTGTCCTTTTGGAAGAGGGGCAGTGAGATAGCAGCTGGGTAGGCATCAGACAGCTGGCAAGGTCAACCTACCATAGGAATGCAACAAAAGATTTTTTCCTTCCAAATTTTCATTCAATGTTATTTACAAACCATTAAAACAGAAATAAATGAGTTACTAGTGAGGTGATGAGAAATGAATGGAAGAATGGTGGGATTGGTTGAGTTCTTCAGTCTACCAACAATCTAGAAAAAATAGAGATATAACTCAACTTGAAATGTAGATTTCTTGCGGATGATTTTAATTCTATAATAATCATTACCCTCCATTATAGCTATTCTTATAAACCTGCCTGCATGTAATAAAATATTAGAGTAGAATTACCTGTTCCACTTAACAATACTGAACTCTTTGCCATAAACAAACTCACTGTATCAGCAGAGTGCTTCAAAAGAAAGACAGAAAAAATCCCTCTGCTTTTTTTACAAGGCAGAATTTTTAGTGAAGCCAGCGGGCAGAGGAAGACCTCCAGTTTGGGAAGAGCAATCCTTTAGCTAGGTAATGAGCATCACCTTGCAGTGTTACAGATGGAAGTGATAAAAATGGAGAGAAGAAGTAGCACTGCTTGACAGACCTCATTTGAAGGCAAGAATCCTTGATTTCTTCTCATACTGCTTCATTATGCCATGCAAAGGCAGGCCTGGACCAGTGGAAAGAAGAGATTTTCAGTAAGGTTATACAATTCTGCTGTGCAGCTTAGAGATGCCCGGCTTAGATGAGCAAGATAGACACTTGACCAAGGCACTTGGTGAATATACTGATATGGTTGTTTGCAGTGTAGACGTCACTCTTAACTTTCCCACTATGTTTGAGCCCCAAAGAAAGCATGCTGCCACTGGTAGAAACAGAGAAAGAGCAGGCTTGGTTGCCGTTCTGTTAATATAAGTTTCGTGTCATGTTACATGGTGAAGTTTGATACTTTCAAATATGAAGGAATTCTGGAAAGATATAGAAGTGCCAACAAAAAAAAGAGTTATTTGGAGAACTTATGAGATGTGAAACTGGGATCCTATGAGGAAAAAACTATAAACTTCCCTTTGTGTTACCTGGGCGTGTATACACACTGAGAAGAAGCCGACTGCTGTGATTAATACTGAAGTTATTGAATAAATTTCTGGTGGTCTGCATGCATGGAGCTACAATTAAAATTTTTAGTAAAAAGAAAGGATTTTCAGACAATTTATCTGCACAAAATCATACATATATATATAGGCAGCTTAAGTCTTCTAATTCACTGTTTAGCATACAGCAGTTTAAATTTCTTTAGCAGCAGCACAGAAATTCTGGGTTCAGTAAATTCCCCTGTAGTGCATGCTGCCATCTGGGCCACACTAGGATATAAGTAGTTTTGCACAATACTTAACAGTAGGAGTTACTTAGTTGAATGGTAATTGCTGAATATAAGGCAAAGATGCTGGTTAGCCTAAATTACTGAAATAAAGCTTTAAGTTTTCTATGAAGAAATGGTTGACTGCAAGAGGATCTGTGAATAGGACAAGGCTGAACAAAACAGAAAAGGATCATGTCTTCACAATATGTTCTGCTGCCATAAAAATTATATTAGTAATGTGCCAGACATATTGATGTTTTACAGCTGAATGCCATTTTTAAGTAGAGCTGGCTAAACAGATGCCCTGTGAAATCTATCTTTTCCTTTTGAAGCTTCCTGTGTGTTTCTTTTTTTCTTTGTTATTGAAAACCTTATAATTCATGCTAGCAGTTCTAAAATGCTTTACTTCTATACCTCCAGAGGTAAAGCTTTTAAAATTTTTTCTTTTGCTATTTAGAAACAGTCAAAGTCCCCAAAGCAGGAAAAAATGAAGAATAAAATTTGACCATAGTCCATAACTTTCATAAGTACAAGCACTGTCATCTAAAGAGACGGTTATTTAAACACTATTTCTGCAGCAATTCACACCATTATTTTACAAGAGTTTAGATTTTTTTTTTTTTATTGTGCAAAAATTAGTTTGGGTTTCTGTTTGCAAGAAGGCTTTTTTGCTATTACTCTAGTACACCTACTCGAGACAATAGCTCTTTCTTAAAAGCTTATATCAAACTATGCAATTATTTAATTATTACCTTAGCAAGAACTAAAACATAATTTAATATAATAATTACCAGTTAATTCTTGTTCTAAGTTTCTCATCACAAAACGTCACAATTCAGTGGTGAGGAACTAAAAATAGAAGACAGCGTCTTCATTTGCAATATCTGCTCAATACACATGAGAAGAAACAACATGAGAAATTCAATTCTCTGCTTTAGAGAAAAGATTCAGTGTAATAAATACAGGTCATAAAACAAAAATATTTCCTCATTTTAAATATTTATAAACTTGTTTGCACATAAAAATGTGCAAACTCAGTTAATACAGTTTAGATATTTTTGATACATTTTTAGATTTGTTTTTTAGCTAGCTAAAATCCAACTTTTAAAATTGAGCAGAAATACAACTCCTTTATACGTAAATTATTCTATTTTGGCATGTCATAATATTTAAGTTACATAGCCTACCTGACACTAGAAAAAAGAAAGAAACCAGCCCGTGGCTATCTTTACATTTGTATAAACTTCACCTTGATCTTCTTTGACTAAAATGGTTAAAAGTGTGTGCACTCATGTTCAGCTATTATTTATACACTAATAAGAACAAATCCAATAATTTAAATCACAGTAACATCTGTTCTGACACTGTCCCTTAAAAACAGACTATGTAAAAGTACTGAAAATCCTCAGTTTTTGTTCCAAAGAAATGCCAAGATATTAAAAATATATACATTTCTCTATCAGCTGGGCACGTCTGGCAACTTTGCACAACTTGGGCTGTGCAAAAGTATTTGTGAATCATTCAGCTATAAATTACCAGCAAGGAGTAAGGAGTCCCAGAAGCTTCTCTGCTGGCTCCTCTGTCAGCCAGCCCAGCCCAGCCCAGCCTGGAATTCCTCACCAGCCTCTTTCCATGGCTTCCACATTGTTGGCGTAAGGACTGCATGCAGACAGGCTGCATATGCTCATGATGCTATGCTGTACAGCTGTGAGCTGATACACTGAACAGTGCAGGGCTGGGATTCTACCACAGAAGGCTGGAGCTGGCCCTGCCTCCACCCTCCCATCACTCTGTTATGAGGAGAGCTCTGGTCTCTGTGATGCCATCTCAAAACCCCAGGAATATGACTTTTGTAATCACTTTTATATACAGAAATTTTCTCTCTGCAATATTTTCTGGGTATTTCATGAGACTTGCATGTGATTTTGTGTTTTTCCTTACAACCTTAAGATGTTTCTCTGAAAGAAGAGCAGGATCTGAATGTGAGATTCTGCTTATTTTCTTCGTAACCTATTGTAAAGATGATTACAGTTGTAGATTCTTTTAAGCAATCATTAATGATGCATTTATGAGTAATATAAGTACACATTCTAGGAAAAAATGACACTGATTTTACTGGAAAGCTACCAGTTTCACTGGCATCTACTAATTACTCTCCTGTAGAAAGACCTAGATAACATTTTCTTTAAAATTCTACATAAACAATACTTCTGTGTTGTAAAGTACATAATGCAATTAAGTATCATGGAAAGCACAGTATACTAAATAATATCAGACAGAATCACAGTTTTTAAATTCTATTTCATTCTGAAAATGTTTAGGGGAAAGTATACATTATTTATTGTACATGAAAATATAATTAAACTTCTTTTTTCACTTCAGAAAACAGATGGACAAAAAATGTTCTTAAAATATTTTTGCACAAGACAGTTTCCTCTACTACTCATAAACAAAGAAGAGGTTAACAGAAAAATAAATAGTTTTAGCAGTAACACCACCATATTCATTTCTTAGGAAGAAATTGAGCCCAAAATTCTGTGTGAATAAGAGAAAAATATTTTCATGATAAACTGGTACTATTTCTGAAAGTGAATTGCAGTGCTGCTAGCTCTTATGTAGTACAGCAAAGCATTATCCTTTTAAAATTTATTTGCATATTGAACTTTGGCTCTAAGTGTTTCTATTTGTCTATTTCTTTGCTGCAGCTTTTTTCTTTCCTTACCCTTGATGTCTCTAGACAATTAGATGTGTTTCTTTGCTGTCTGTTCTCTTGTTGCTCCTTGGCTATTTGCACTTGTTTTTATTTTTCTTTCTTCCTCTTCTCATTTCTGTCCTTTTCTTCATCTATTTTCTATGTCAGCTAACAAACAGTAACACGGCTTTTAATTCGTCAGCATTGCTGTTAATTATATAAAGCTTGTAATTATAATTTATTTCATTTTAGGGGGAATCCTTCCCATAAGAAGGCCATAGCACAATTAAAGAACAGCATGCTTTCCTTTTTTCTAGTTAAACATTATTGTTCTCTCAAGCTATGATAGGTGCTGAATACTAACGAAGTAACAGCCAGTACAGAGAAAGGCATGTGAGGGTCATTAGTTTGAGCACCACACAACTGACAAAGTTTTTCAGGTGCCATATGAATCAGGCTACTCATGAGTATTTGGGATATCTGCAAGCATAAGGTTTTTCAGCTCTGGACTCTGTGTGGGTGTTTTCCTAGCAGAATTTACATGCGAAAGGTGTGTTCTATAATTTTCCAGTGGAACTTAGACAGAAATCGAGCATAAATGGAGCATAAGTTATTCACGAATAGAAGTTGTAAGTGTTGACAAAAGTGGATCTATTCTTTTTACAGTTACTGTCATCCATATGGATGCATTTCAGCCTAAATGCAATTTTATAGTAGTTTTTAAAAATGTTCTCGTAAGAATGAGATGTCTGAACTTTCTGAGACTTGGAACATGGGGAAATTAAGATTAAATTAGAAATTAATTTCTAAATCTGTCAGTTATCATATTCAAAATGGGGAGAGGAGAAGAAGAAACAAACAAACAAAAAAACCAGAAAAAAATCCCAAATCAACCCAAACTTGATTTCCCAGTTCCATTACAACTTCTTCTTAAAATGGCACTGTCTTTTTTTTTCAAATGTGTATCTGAGAAATTCTTAATAGCTATTTAGCAAATATGTTCAGACACCTCATTAAATACGTGATCATTACATAGCAGCATGTTATTATGTCTAGTTATGCTTTTGTCTTATTGGGAAAGGTAAGTTTTGGCTGAAAAGGTCAGAAACACAAGAAGGGCCAAATCTGGAATCAGAATTGGTAATCTAAAAAGTTTGGAAGGAGTGTTCCAGGATTTTTTCTGAGCCAGCCTCTTGCTTCTGTTACAATTATTGTTGGCATTCAAAGTAAAAAGAAAATACAGCAAGCAGGTTGAATTGGAAACACCAGCTTTCAAGATGAACCATGAGAAAATGTATGGTTACTTTTAAAATGAATAGAGTTTCATTCTTTGAGGTGCGTACCTGAAATGAAAAAAAACTTCTGCCTGGACAGATTTTCCATTGCAAGTTTCCTTGTATCTTCTTCCAAAACATCCCTGGTCAGATAGATGTGTAACATGTCACACTGTACACTAGATCAATTATGTCCGGGGTTCAGCAGTAGCATGAGTCAGTACAGAAATAAAGTACAGGCCACTTTTCTCATTCAGCAATGTCCAAGGCCAGCTGGATGGCTTTCATCTCAGCAAACTGACTCGATTCACCCTCTCCTTCAGCAGTTTCTGCAAGTTGTCATCGAGGACTCCATACAGCTGCCTTCCATCTCCGATGCTTTCCCACAATACGGCAAGACCCGTCAGTAAACAAAGCATACTGCTTA